>JAHWFP010185414.1:188413-228539 GCA_023313725.1 Lithobius niger | reverse complement strand
CTCCATCCTAAACCGGAAGTTATCACCCCACCAGGCTAAAGCGCTCGATAAGCCGGATGTTTCATTCACCAGGCAAACATAGTGCATAATTGCCGACCAGGCTTCTCCATCGCTCTTTCCTGAACTGGGGGATAGTATATTTACTTTCATTTTAGTTTCAAATGATATTTTAACCAACGATATGAATAATACAAATAAATTCTTTGCTGGGAAGAACCAACTGTAGCTAGGCTATGCGTACAACCAACAATACCGATACCCAACTCCGGCCAAAACTACGGCATGACGATTAGGCCTAACTCCGCAGACGACGCCGCCACGGCCTAGCACATCGAAAGCTGAAGCTCGCAGAGATATTGCAAGCTTGCTCGCCCTTTGCAGCCATGATTCGACTTATATCGAAAGTCCAGAAAGTGTTGCTATACGCTGTAGTTCTTCGGTAAGTTAATTGCGTAGCCACAATCACTGGTTGTTTACTTGGACGAGATGTGAGTCAACGAACATCACAGCCGACAGATGCAGTAGCATGGCAAGGAAAAAAGAATTACGTGGCCACCTCATACCACCAAAAGATCGACGTTTGATGTTATGGCATGCTGGGTGTAATGAAAAGAATTTGTAAATAGTGGTCAACTTCTTTTCATTAGAAAACAAAGACTTGGGATTACCATGAAGAAATGAATGGCGAGTGTTTAAAAACTGGTTAAAAACTACTACCATGCGATACCCAATATTCCAGCCAACTTGGTGATCGTGATAGACAATGTTCCGTGTCATTCAGTTCGACTCGATAAGGCAGCAACAAGCAACAGCAATAAGCCAGAAATAATTTCGTGGCTCGAAAAACAAATTTCCGTACCACTGCGAGCTGAATCTCATTGAGTTAATTTGGGCCCAAGTTAAAGATGAAATAACAGGATCCAACACATAATGTAAAATTGCAGATGTCAAAACATTAACAACAAGTGCAGTAGCCAACGTAACGGGCGGATGCTACGACGGTGTAGGTGCTTGTATCATCGCCGACGCCTGGTGAAACTGGGTCTAACTTCTTATCGTTCTGACTTGACTTTTCGTACTTTTTGGTTCAAACAGCATAACTGCTACAGTCCCGGTGTAGGGAATGGAGCATTGAGGTCCTAATCTAGGCCTAACTAACGATAAAAAGCGGGTATCGCTGCCACCAAGGTGGGAAAAAGCTAGCTAAGCTAAATTTGAGTTAAATCTTAACTTCTAGCAACATCGAATTAATAACTTGGTTTGGCGTTTAAAACTCTTGGTTTTATTTTTGACAAACATGTGAAGGATCGCACTTTACATTTAAGTTATTTACATACACGCAACTTAGTTTTTAGATTAAAAACATTACTTGGAATTTTTACATTAAAATTCGTACATACAAGAACTTGGTTTTAGTTCAAAAACAATTTCAAATAGAAACAGTGATTAGGTTAGGCATCGGGGATTTCAAAAAAGAGCCCTCAAAAATTATAAACAACCGCAGCTGAACTATAATAGTAGACCTGAACTTACAGTTATGTTTCGAGTGTGTACTCCCACTAAATCAAGCCGTCCCCATCGGAATTCACGTTAGAAAAGGGATGTACACTCCATGAAGTACTTTGCTTCTGCAAATCTAACTGACCCAATGGCCTTTGTTTACATTAAAATTACTTCTAATGAAAACGGTGAAAAAAAAAGCTGGTTTTTAGGAAGGGACCGTGAACCCTTACGTTATGGCTGTTAACGTCCTAAATTCCGATCAGTTAACGCACTATAATTTACTTTCAAGACTAAAGGTTAATTTAAAATTAAACTATAAATTTTGAATAATTCGAAAATAATTCGAAATAATAATTCGAAAATAATTCGAAAATTTGAAAAATTCCAAGTAATGTTTTTAATCTAAAAACTAAGTTGCGTGTATGCAAATAAATTAAATGTAAAGTGCAATCCTTCACATGTTTGTCAAAAATAAAACCAGGAGTTTTAAACGCCAAATCAAGTTATTAATTCGATGTTGCTAGAAGTTAAGATTTAAGACAATTCTCTCAAATTTAGCTTAGCTAGCTTTTTCCCACCTTGGTGGCAGCGATACCCGCTTTTTATCGTTAGTTAACTTAGTTAGGCCTAGATTAGGACATCAATGCTCCATTCCCTACACCGGGACTGAAGTCAGAACGATAAGAAGCTAGACCCAGTTTCACCAGGCGTCGGCGATGCTACAAGCACCTACTCCATCGTAGCATCCGCCCGTTACACCAATGTAACCCATGGTGACTGGCAGAAATTCATTAACTACGTTGTAACGCTTGAGAACAATTATTGGGGCGCTGATCATCTGATTGAATACCGAGTCAACCCTTAATTATTGAAGTAACCAACAGCGACGACGATGACTACGAAGAAATATAATTTTGTACCACTCCAACTATCGCCCTAGCCAATAATGAAAACTGCTCTTTTAGAGCTCTCACAAGTAGCCGTCAAGCATTTCGAAACAAACAGTGTTTTGGACCCAGAAACAATTACCCATAATTTATATAATAAAAACAACATGCTAGCCCCTTGACCCCTACACAATTTTTATATTATTAGTTTTGGAATAATAATAAATATAGGCCCACTTCTGATCTACAATCTTTTGGCCCTGTCATGAACGGAGGTTTCCCAGTTACAGATGTCCAGGCATTTGCAATTTTCAAGTCATCCAGCCTCTCCCCCCCCCCCAGTAAACCCTCAAGAAATGCTTAAATCAGAAAATCGGGTACGTATACGTCCTTCAGCATTATAAAAAAAAAAATATTCCAAAACAATAAACAATACTAAAAGAAAATGAAATAAAACAAAATAAAAATGTCCTCATCCGATAGGTACTACCAATTCTTGATTTTCGCAGATGCTAGCTTAAAAAAAATCGTTGCTAGCCGAGCACATGCAGGAACTCGGTGCATGTACAAGGTTCCAGTCACCACCAATGTTAGTGCATATGTGTGACAGGCGATTGCAAACGATCATAAATACAGCTTTTTACAGTGGCCAACCAGATTCTGAAATAGTATAACTCCGAATGAGGTTCAAGCTTTTTAGCTTCATTTAGCTTTGTGGCGTTCCCTACCTTCCTTTTTACATTTTCTATGTGAGAAGATTTTCTAGGGGACTAGCACCTTGGTCAAATTGTATGGGGTCGTGTGCCTTGGTGCTTTTTTCACTACACTTCGACATAGTAACATTTGAGCCTTGCATCACTGTCTCCATACCGGGCTTGTCTGTTTGCCATGATGCAGCCACAGTTATCCGCTTATTGTCCTTTTCCTTTAGAATTTGGAGTTATATTTACCTCCGGTGGTTTTGACTTCTTAATTTTGTACTTTTTCAATGTTTTCGTGTTGTGAGTTTGACTGGAGTCCAAAGAAACGGCATTCTCGCTCGCGGTTTTGGGTTTTGGAGATAGCTTGTCGTTGCGAAAATCAGCAATCGGCGTTTACAATGGTATGCAGTAGACATTTTGACAATCGAAAACACAATACCACAATAGAAGAACACTGTTGAGTTCTTCTTTAAATTTTCGGTGAAATTGTCATTCATCTTCTTCGGAAAGTTTCATGCACTAGGTAATGGTCCCTACATCGTGTGGAGTAAACAATTTCATAAGAATGTGCTTCAGACACCACTGAAGTTCCCAAACCCCAACTCACTTACTTCAACAAAGAGCAGTGGTTTACAGCGTTCCCTGTACTAAATGCAATGCGATATGCGTAGAAGAAACACAATGAATATTAAAAGAGCGTCTCAAAGAGCATGTCAGTAGTACAAATGGTATTGGACAACATCACCTTAAAACAAAACATGAAATCGCCTGGGACAAATCCACTATTTTGCTTAAATCAAACACCCACAATGATTTTCACCTTAGAGCCCTCGAGTCACTCGCCATTAAACATCTGGCCAACAAACAAGTACCCTTCATGAACATAACGAGACCAGCATATGAAAACATATACCAACTCATTAAGCTGAATCTGACCGCCATCCTTGACAACAAATGGGCAGTCCAGATAAAATGCACAGTCAAGATCAGTGGTCTCTGAAGCGCGTGCTTACGAAATTGTTTACTCCACGTGATGTAGTGACCATTACCTAGTGCATGAAACTTTCCGAAGAAGGTTAACGACAATTTCACCGAAAAGTTAAAGAAGAACTCAACAGTGTTCTCCTATTATGGTATTGTGTTTTCGATTGTCAGGAAGCTTGTCATTAGATGGCGGTGCCGTCGCTGTAGGAATTGGCGAACTAGCTAAGGAACAAACTGATGCTGCAGCTTTTCTGCGTTCTTGATCTAACTTTTCAACCAAAGCAAAGAATTTTTTCCCGAAGGCAGAGAAACCATCGTCACTGTTTTTCTTGTTCTCAACGTTAATATCTTTGCACATTTTATATAATGAAACATTCATTTCTACTTTCATAGATTTGCGCATCGGGGAGGCAACTTGCTGGAGATTGCTTGCATTAAGTGGAGACTGGTCTCCAAACAGAGACGAATCTGTAGGCGATTGTATCGCGATCGTGTCGTCTGCGTTTGATTTGACAGGTAAAACGTTAGCAATAGCTTCATTGGACAAAAATATAATTGGTGCAGTTATATCAGTGCTTAAGGTTTCTAATCTACGATCAAGTAGAGTTTTAGAAACCGAACTGGGAGTTGCCGTTGCAGACGATTAAGCTTTAAGCTCGAGTTGAGCTCGTTTCTGGGCGGATTTTCTAAAACTCTGCCTAGAGTTTTAGAAAACCAGTGCGGAGGATTTTCTGCACAGTTTTTTCGTCAAATTATTTACATTATTCTTACTGGATATCGAGGAAAATACACTCGTGGCATTTTCTGCAGGCAAAGTGAATGTCCCGAGGGATTTTTTGACAAGTGCAGGACGGAAATTTGCCAGTCGAAAGCAGCGTCTCCACGGCGAAGGGGTGATATGGTGATCTGTCACATTGAAAGCAATACTACGGGGCTTACATGTGTTCAGCACGAGTGCCCGAAGCAAAATAGGAGCAGTGGCCGCTATATCATATTGATATAGCCAGCGCCACCAGCGGTCCTAGTAGCTATGAGTTGGCGCCATGGCTACGGCTGGGAGCGCATCAAAAAGCTAAGCTCCTAGTGGGAGACGAGCTAAATTGATCTCATTGCAATTCAAAACATGTAAGGGGTTTTCAATTCGGGCATTTGAAACAAAATCGAAGCGATTTACCAGATACTGTAGGTTAGTATTTTGCAGATAGTAAGAAACTTTATTTCCATGTTGTTGCAGGAGGACTTTGCAAACTATGAAGCCAATGACCCCTTTGTGCAGACGTTAATAGTCAACTTGGACAGCCTCCTAAATTCATTCAAGGTGCACATAATATTCAGTTTTCAAGCTTTATTTCATCGTTTTGGACGAACCACACTGATAATGAAAATGCTGCTATGGTTATTGTAATTACAGGATTGCCTTACACCAAGTAACTACGACACTTTAGTCAGCATCTTGACTAATGAAGTGACATCTCAGTTGGAAAAAGTTGTTCTGAAATCGGCATTTAATAGGGTAAGTATCACACCCCGTATTGCATAGTATTGATTTTCTTTTTTTCTTTTACTACATTCTGATATGTCTACCCTTTTATCTGCTGTTCTTGTACACCTCTTATTGGAAAAGCTGAGTTGAAACAGTCAAGCGGAACCAAGTTTGGCCATTTTTAAGTGATCTGATTGATTAATTTTTACTACTATCCGAAAATACGTCCCTTTAGTTACTAATTTAAATATTGTTTATTTATGCTCAATGCTGAAAGACATTTTAATGTCACTTTAAGAGGCTTCCATAGCTCTCCACCTGGGGCTAATCTCCCAGCCCATCATACACCACCACCCATCCTCACATTTCGTTTCAGCATTCAACTTGGTTGGTTGTATGCTTCTGCTTTGTTCAACTTTTACAAAATGATTCAGACCTTTGAATCTGTGCTGTTTCTTGGAGGCGAAAATTCGTGCTCGTAGCAGAAATCCCTTGGAAACCAGCATCTGTGGTGTCGTAAGTGTAGGAATTGCCATTTTAATGATAACCTTTGTGGAATTTGTTTGTCCCATCCGGCCAAGGATCGTAAATATATTTTTAGAACGTGGCGAAAAACTTGCAAACGTAAGGTTTCTGTTGCCTGTAAAATCGCCTAGTTCAGTCTCGTCTGGTACAGTGTGTAGTCCGAAAGATGCATTTTTGGCCTCTTCCCCCAGTTGTTTCCAATGACATTTTATTAGGTATTTCTGACCCAAATTTAAATCCTGCTATTTAGCTGGAACCGTCGCGCCTAACGCTAACTACCCGTGGTAAACCCAGTTCTATTATGGCTCCATCACCACCTATCACTGAAATTGCTGCCAAATTTAATTAGTGCAATGATGGGAACTGTTTTAGTTTATGTCAAATAGCCTTACCTACCTCTTCGAGGTGACGACCTTCGGGTTGGCCACGGCACCCCACCTTTTCACCTGTTTTCCGCCCAGTAGTGGGTTTTGTGGACAATTGGAAGATACGGTGACACATTTACCTCGACGACTGGCTTTTTCGGAATGCTTGGCCGACGCCTCGTCTTCGAGAGCTGAGGTTTTTCTTTTCCCTCTTCGCAGATCTGGGCCTGGGTGTCAATGCTGTGAAGTCTCGCTTCGTGCTGGCTCAGTCCTTCATTTTCTTGGGTGCAGAGATTGACCTGGCCAACTTCTTCATCGATCCATCCCTGGAGAATATTTCGAAACTACTTACCACCCTGGAAGATCTACACCACCGATCTTGGATCTTCACCAGGAAGTTGGGGGTCGGTCGTCGGTCGGTCGGTGAACTGGTCTCTTATGCGACGCGTGTCCCTCTAGGTGCGTGGAGGACCAGACCCATGCATTGGTTCAGGAAGGAGGAGTGGTGCCCTTAGCTTTCGTGGGAGGATCATGTTCCTCTTGTCAACCTTCCTTGGGATTTTCTTCACTAGTGGCACTAGAAAGACGTCACTGCGGATGTTCCGGTTCATGCCCCCATCCCGGATCTCGGTCTCTTCACAGACGCTTCTGCATTGGGATGGGGAGCCAATGTGAATGCCCTCATGCATCAGGAACTTGGTCTTCGGAGAAGAAAGCATTGCACATCAACACCCTGCAGCTTCGGGCCTTCGTTTATCCTGTATACAAGTGGTCCACCGTTCTACAAGACAGGACGGTGGTAGTCATGTCAGACAACACGATGGCTGTGGCTTACGTGTGTCGGGGTGGGGGTGGGGGGGGTCTCCACTACCACACATTGATGGAAGAAGTGTCAACCCTATTCTGTCTGTGTCAAGATTTTCACATGATTTTGCTACCCAGACACTTTGCGGGGAAATTGAATGTACTGGCCGAAGAGCTGTGTTGGTCAGATAAGGTCCCGACCACGGAATGGAAGCTGACTCCAAAAGTCTGTCGAGCAATCTTTCTGGTGTGGTGGATGCCCTGTTTATTCTTTTCGCCACGTGCCGCAATCACCAGTTTCAGCTCTATGTCTCCCCATTCCCGGATGCCCTCTCTTCAGCGCGGGCAGCCTCAGCCTGAAGTGAGATGGGTTGTTCGCTTATGCGTTTCCCCCGTTCTCCCTCCTTAGAGTGTCTTGAACAAGATCAGGATGTCCAACGGTGAGCTTCTGCTGGTAGCTCCATTTTGGTCAACCATGCCGTGGTTTGTAGATATGCTGGACCTAGTGCAGAAGAAATCTTGTCCAGTTGCCACTGTCATCGGATCTTCTGACACATCACCAGGACGTGTTGAACCAAAACCTGGCCCTTCTTCATCTTCACGTGTGGAGACTCTGAAGACAAACTTGAAGTTGGTGGGTTTCTCGTGCCCTGTCGAGTATCGACTTCTTCAATGCCATCAACAGTCTACCGTGAAGGTTTATGAGGCTAGTGGCGCTGGTGGTTTACTTGATGCACTGACAATTCTGTAGATCCTTGTGACCCTTTGGTTGCTTCCTTAGCTTCATTTTCGGGCCATCTTTTCCAGGCATGCCTATTGCCATCAAGGGCTATCACTCCATCATTAATTCGGTTTTGACTTGTATTGGGCCCTCCAAAGAGGGTAACAGCAAGGTGATTTCCAAGCTTAAACAGACTTTTGATTACCTTCTGCCTCGGGTCCGTCGTCTGTTTTCCTCTTGGAATATTCCTTTGGTTTTATCAAACCTGGTGAGTAATTTATTCCGTACGAGCCTATCCATAAAGCATGTCTATTGCACCTGACTCCTGAACCGTATTCCTAGTGGCTATGGCTATGGTGGTTTGTTGAGCAAATTATCTGCTTTCTCAAGGGAGGACGGCCACATTAGCTTCAGTAAGCATTAGTCGACGGTAACCCTGTCTCTGTCGGTGGAGTTCCGTACCAAGAAGCAGCTCCCGCATAAAGATTACCGCATCCAATCATGATAAAGGCCTTGGCTCCAGTGAAGGACCCATTGACTAGTGAAAGGTCTCAGTGGCCAGTTCGCACTTACGTTAAAAGCTTATCTGGAGTACACCCAGCTACCATCTTAAACTCAACCGCGGAAGGACAGGACATCTCCTTGGATGCCTCTTTTCTTCTGGTGGACAAGAACTCTGTGATTTCGTCTCCCTCTCCTCTTCCTCCGACTAAGATCGCAGTTTGGATTTGCGATGTGATTCGCCGGGCTTATTACGTTATACCCAATCATGTAGAACTCCTTGGCAGTGCGAGCACACAAGTTAAGACTATTGGCTTCGTCCTGGACGTTCGCAGCAGGCGTACCCTTGGGCAAAATTGTGACCGCCTGCACATCTCACAATAAGAACACATTTATTGGCCACTATCTGCAGGATGTCAGTGGGGGCCATAGATGGTGCATAATGAAAGAAAAGGTAATGGCTGACAACGCAGTGGGCAGGAACTAAGGCCCGGCTGCTGGAATGAAAGTGTTGCCAATTTTATCATAGTAATTGTTAAATTTTAACGTATCGTCTGGACATTTTAACTCGGGGTTGAGCTCGACCCACCTCCTTTTGGACAAAATCGGCTAGTAACTAAAGAGAAGTATTTTCGGATAGTAGTGGAAACGTTATTTTAAAGATATAATCAGTTTTTACTTATCCTAAAAAAATTTCCTTTAGTGTCGACTACACCACCGTCCCTGCTTTCGCTGAACAGAATAGTTGTACAAACGATTGTGAGCATGGGTGGCGCTGCATACTGGGAGGTTAGTATGCACTCATCCATGTAGTAAGCTATGGAAGCCTCATGAAGTGAAATTTAAGGTCTCCGAGTGTTTTGCATAAATAAACAATATTTAAGCTAGTAAATAAAGATCAGTAATTTAGGATAAGTAAAATTGAATCTTATCTTTAAAATAACGTTTCTATTTTAACAACGGGCTGTTTGTTTTAATGGACAGAGTGAGTGATGCTTTCATGTAACTATCATTGTAACAAACAAGTTTAAAGCACCTTATTTGCCCGTTCAGGCCATGCCGATCACTTTATTGTCTACTGAACCGATTGAGATTTCAACCACGAATACCAAACCGATCAAATATGTAATAAAGCAGTCGGATACAAAAAGTACATTTTTCAACAGCCGTAATACTTTTCTTAATAAGTTCTCAGAAAATTATAATGCATATTACCATTATCTAGAAATTACCACTTAACATTTGAACAAATAGAGCTACTGTATTGGGGGTTTGGGCCTTTAAAATGGTGGTTAAAACATTGAAGCGTAAAATCTGTTTTCAGAAAGTCAAAATAGTGATCAGTTCTTTTTTAAACAAAAATTAAAACTTAATACTGAACTAAGAATAATACATCACGAGCCGCCATTGTATACTCTTCATCTCCCACTACAGGAAGCTCAGCATGCATTGTCTCTATTTTCTGGCTACCATGGCAGCTGGTGCCATCTAGCAGTGGGCAAGTATCATACTACTAGTTGTAGGATGGACATAGAGACTGATGTCGCGTTGCTAATTATTTAGCTGAGCTGTGTTTAATTCATTAACTGTGAGTACGCAGCGCCACCTATTACTAGTCCTTAAGACTTGAATAAGAAATTTATTTATATTATTTGCATTGCACTGAACACGCTCTCGCAAATTTATCCTGAACGGCCAAGCCATTTTATTGCCAAAGAAAAAAGTAAGTTTAATTACTTAATGAACCATTCACTTGATTGCCAGCTATCACCAATTACTTAACTCTTCACTTTGCTGCTAACCAATGGGATGTTCCCAGACCAGGGTTTACCAGTTCGTTCGTTCAAGAATAATACTCAGGTTTCAGACAAGAAATAATATTTATTTTAACAAAGCTTATTATCAGTTTCTGTTGCTCTATCTTGCAATTCTCTTCAATTTACAAGCAACGACATGTTTCGCAATGTTACTGGTTTTACAAGTTAGCTTCGTACTTCAATATACAATGAAAGGCCGTTTACCTTTTTACTTTAGTTACCTTCCAATTACTTTAAACAAATACCTTAAAACTTATTACACGTTACTTACAGATCACCCACTGTGCATTTCTTAGTTTACTTGTTCCTTTTTAAAGTTACTCAACCGTGGAACAAATAATAGTTCAATATACGATTACTGTAATAGATTGTTACCTAGTATTATCGTTTAAAACAAACACAAATACCCTAAATGGCTCAAAATATCTCAGTTGTTCAAACTAAGTATCTGTTCGCTTACCGTCACAAGTAGTTGGGTATTTTGGCACTTCTTTCTGTTGTGTCTCGGCGGTGATCACCTCAGATACCAAAGGACTGTAGCTTGAAGTTGTGGCGCTGGGAGCATCTGCTCACAACTTTAACTCTATACTCAAGTTACTATGGCAACTCACTCTGCATAATTTGAGATTAAGACAGTAATGAATCTCAAAGGGTGGTTATATCAGCAGAGGCGAGCCTTAATGGACCGACTTTCCACTCGAGTGAAAGTGAAGTGATGGTCTCCGAAGGGGAAGTGGCATCAAACGATTTTGAAAAAAATACTATGGACTTATAAAGTGCGCAAATCCTTTGGTTCCGAGGTGCCCCGAAGGTAAGTACATGAATTTATCCTACTAATTATTTTATTCTCCTCCTTTGACATGATTTCAGGCTTATCAGGGAATGGAACCTTGATTCTAACAGGGTTGACAAATGAACAGGATTGTTTACTATAATTCTATTGGTGGGGGCATTATTTGTAAGGGGCTTACAAGGACAAGGCAGTATTCACCAACTATTACAATGCTTTTTAGAAATGAGATAACTAGTACAGAGGCGTTTCGGACATTGTTTCTCTGGTTACGTAGTTTATTGACAAAAGTAAATTTGGTACAATGCCATTAACTAGTGACTCACTATTTTTTTCTGCTAGGAAACGAGAGTTCTTTTACGGAAGGCATTAATAATAGACATTACTTAGCAGAGTTGACATACTTTCATTTTTCTCTCGGCTTATGTGTCCTCGGACCAGATCGTTAATAAGATTAAAGAAAAGTGATGACTTTCGTTCCTTAAGTTCTTCAAGAGGAAGATGTTGGTTTGCTTCCTTTTAATGCAATGAGAGAGAAATCGATAGCTGCACAAAATTATAGCAATGCGTTTGAAATACAGAAAATAATATTTACCGTGCTGGTTTCTGAAAGACATACAAATTGCCCATGCGAAAATGACATATTAATGTTGTAGGTTACATGTGTAATGCTAGTTCAATTTTTCACAAGATACAGGTGTGAATGAAGTTGCTATATTTTCTTATTTTATAGTACATGAATCAAATGGTATAGAGAATAGAAAATCAATTATTGTTCATATTCATAAACATGAGTTTGTGTGTGCTTTGGTGTATATTTTGGCTTGCTGGAAGGATTGCTTCATAGTTATTGTTCTGTTTTGTGTTCATGAATGTTTGTTTAGGATGCAGAAACGGCACTAATGCCTCTTCATGGTTTCTTGTATTGTTCACAGCCATTTCGCTGAGTGTTTATTTAATTATTAAGTTTAATTATTAGGTTCATAGGCGGTGCATGTGTGTATTATTTTCAGCTTGCGAATGTTAGCAATCCTTTTATTTAGTGTTCATCGTACTCACTAACAGCTTATTGGAGCGTAAGGGTGGTGTGGATAGAACTGTCAGACCCGGCCGTATGTAGTGCTTAATGATCGGCTCGGTTCGTCGGTCAAGATCTGTATCGGTTCAGTCGCATAAAGTCTCCAAACCTGCATGTGTTACTGATGTTAACAATAGGCCTTTTTTTTTTAATTCCCTCAAATACAAAAAGAACAATTACAATCCATTGCATATCAAGACATACGCTCGTCGCCGCCAAGATAAAACGATAACATCCAGATAATATGTATATATGAGCATGGCGACCACTAGACACATTGTGTCTTTACAGCAATGGTAGTTTGGCTCATTTTAGCCAACTGAGGATAAATAACTATGCGATAGAAAAGGCTGAAACTTGTTTAATCGGGAGATTTTGGTCGCCTGACAACATAAAAGTCACTATTAAGGACACAGCTTACCGTTTTCTTGTTGAAAAAACGACGTGAATAACGTTGATATTTGCCTAATTACTTACTACTTACTACTTAGTGACGCTTGTTTTTAATCACGAAAATAAATTCTTCCATGCGGTGGATAAAGCTTGTTCTTAGCTCATTTTACAGGTATTGCTCAGTAGATGTGCCCTTTTCATATGGACCTTTCTAATTGGTCAAATGGTTCAGCGATTAGGGAGCTCCAAACGACCAAATTGATTGTTTTACATTGTTTTAAACATTGTTATTATGCAACAATGCCAAACTGAACATTAAAAAAATCAGTGCTTAATAAGAAATAGAAAATCTGCGTTTGTAAGGAGATACTGATGTCTTCAAAATGAAACGAAAGTCAGCAAAAAATTATGGACCAGAAAACTAGATTGGTGTTTCCATCTCATAATCACTAAGAAAAACAAATGGATTTCGTTAATTTGGACCAAAAAGACCTGATATCTACCCCAAAACAAAACTTTTTAAGGATTCCCGCCAAGCTTTTCGGCCGTGTTAAGTCGTGATATCAAACGCCAAGCTCTTTTGCCAAGCTCATTCGAACTTACTCGGTGGGATTAGCTTGGCGTTTGATATCACGACTTAACACGGCTGAAAAGCTTGGCGGGAATCCTTAACAAGTTTTGTTTTGGGGTAGATAGTACTTTTACAATCAAAATAAAGAATTGAGTTTTACCAATTTCACTACCATTTCTGTCACTAGATGCTGTAGTTAAGTGTGTTAACTGATTTAACTTGTTTGCGTATATTCTTCATTTTTTTTCGTAAAAACACACGTTTGATCAAAATGCAAAAAATATAACAGCTGAAAATGTATGAGCTTTTAAAATGCAGCTAGGTTAATACACTTGGCTAACAACGGCATGTAGTGGCAAGAATGGTGCTAAAATTGGTAACTGAAATTCTTTCTTTTCATTGTATGAAATGCTGTAATCAATGAATTTTAATAGTTCTTTTTGTATTTATGAGCGTTAACAGCCTATTATTATAACTAACATGTATAATTCATCTTATTTGCCCTTTAAAAAAATAAGTAGGTAATAAATAAATGAAGAAAATGTACAGCCGGTCGGTCATGCATATTGTTTATTCAAAGCAAAAGTAAAACATGCGACAGATGATGTGTCTTGTATGGAATTTGTTTCTTCACAGAGTAGAAGCCGTTATGGAATTTTCAATTGTTTCTTCACAGTTTTCAACAGCCAATTACAAAATTTAAGTGTGCAGGTTCCCTAACCCCAGGCCTCACAACTGCCTTTGGTACTTATCCACACCTTGAAGTAAAGTGTAACGTGGTTCATGTGTCAATTAACATAGTGTTTTGACTTTCAGTTAGGAGGGTTGCAGTTCGACAAGGAATTAAGAGCTCTGGTAAATTACCTCACGAATATGACAACATGGACAATCCGAGACAAGTTTGCCCGTCTCACACAGATAGCAACTATTCTAAATTTGGAGCGGGTAAGAGATCCCTACATTCTTATCAATTTCTGTGTATTGTTAGTTCTCGGGTCAATTCCAGTGCTAATATGGAACATTTTTTAAAATTACTACCGTATAGTTAGGTCAGTCGTGGGGTTCGCTTCACTGCTTACTTGGTTTAGAGACAAGGACGCTGACTACTAGTTCATTGCTGCTCGCTTGGGGTCCCCAGGGCACCATACAAAGTTGGGCTGCACACAGGTGCTTACTTTTGGCCACATTGAAGCGTGTGCTGCGAGACTCGGGAGTTTTGAATGTATCGCGAGGTTACACATAGTCGGGCAGTAGAGCAATGCTACAATCATGAAATTCAAAATATCAGCCACTGGTTAAATGATAATTTTAAATTGATGTTGCGCCCAGGGCCGACGGAAGCGGTACGGCTGGTACCATCACATAATTAAAAAAAACACCTGCTTAACCCTTTCCTTCACATATACGCTTTTCTACGCCTCTGCAGGATTCACTCACATACGCATTTTTACGCGTTTCGTGTATCTTGCACTTAAAATTACTGAAACGTAATTATTAAGCAGTTTATTACATTTTTTAAGTCATGGTATTGAAGCTGCCTGGATGTTTTAGAATTAAAAATAAACACTTGCGAACAGTTGAAATAGTTACAGCTTAATTTTCAACTGTGATGCACAATTGTGGAGAAACTGGTAATTTTCACGAGGAAATGGGGATGAAAATTCTCGTAAATGTCCGTGAAGTAAAGGGTTAAACCAACGCATGCTGATCATTCATAATCGTTCTTTCCGTTCCGACTTTTGCCATCCTTGTGCAAAGTGAAGTAGCAAGTTGCTCACGCGCTATCTGGGTTGTTAAGCTGCCCTGCCTGACAAATCAACCTTTCCCCCTAAGAAGTGAGTGGACAGTGTCCACTTCGGGCAGTGCTGGCTGATGTTTTGCTGAAACTAGAGTTGTGCTCTGGTAAAACATTCTTCGGTGGCGGTGCTGGCAAAGATCGGCGCGTCCGTATTCAAAGGGCAGTGGACACTTTCACAAATTTTAGGCAGTGGCGGCAGCTTTTTTATTCTTACTTGTTAAAAAATATTCAATACTAGCAAGGGCAATATGGATTTTAATACCCTTGCCACCAGCAATCATTACAGATCACATTGGTTAAAAATGTTGATTGTTGAAAACAAAGGCAGCCTACTTGCGTTCGATTGCGAGACAAGATAGACTAAGCTAATCTATCAGATGGTACTACACGTGCACAAGGAAACAACAGACATGGGTGGCAGAAAATATTCGTCCAGCATGCTGAACATAGGTCAGCAAGTTTTGGGAAGCTTTTATCTGGAGGCAGAAAATGATGAGATAGCAATTTAAGTGAATTATTGTAATTATAGTCAGTAAATTATAGTTCTCCCTGGTATTAAAGCCTCAACAACAGCCGTACCACTAATTATTTGCTTCCGTCGGGCCTGATGTTGCCACTGGATATCGGATATCAGCGGAATTCAGCTAATTCAGTCATCAAAGCAAGGCTGCAGGCAGTACATGTTAAAAATTGGAAATACACAATTTTCCACGTTCATGACATGTGCTGCTGATAGTCAGTTTCCGGACATCACATTGTAAGGGCTGCTGTTTTAGTAACCGGATCTCTCAACGGATGGAGCCACTTGTAGATTGATGTTGAGTAGCACAAGGTCTATGTGTCAGTTATACTTAAGACCCAAGTGTAGGTTTCATATATATAGAGGAAATAAAGCTGGGGTTGGGACTTCTTGCCAGGGGTCTTGCTGCTACAGTTCCATTCCACTGGTGTTGTCTTGGGGAAGACTAGGAGTCACTGGAGATTTGCCTTGGTCCATTTGCTAGCCAGCCTTATACAGATAAGTGAATACTAAGTTTGAATTGAAGTATAGTGTGCTGTCTAGTATTTGACCAGTTGAGCTCTTGCATTTGAGTGAGCCAGTTGTGCTTGAAGTTATTGTGATTGTCGAGTGCTGATTAGCCTTATCCATGGTTTAGCTTTGGTTAATGATATTGTCTAAGTGTTAAGGAAGATACAGTATATGCTGTTGTGAATTCAGTTTGGCGAGTAACTAAGTTCTAAGTAACTAAGACTTATCAGTAATTATAGTATTGTCTAATTACTTGAGACTGGAATTTGATTGTTAATAAACCCAAGTGACTTTGTGTCTTAATCAATTTGTTCTTCCTGAATCATCTTTACGCAGACATTGATTACAGTATAACCTCGTTAATAAGAACTCGGATAACAAGAATTCCCGCTTAATAAGAACTTTTTTCAAGATTTTGGTTGGTCAGCTACTCAGTCAGCACTAAATATATACGGCTATAACGAACTCTGTTAACACGAAAGTACGGATAAGACGAACAAATATTTACAATTCTAGTTTATTTTTACGAATTTGCTGTTCGTAACGGTTTCTTTTTCTTCCCCCTTGAATTTCGTTTTGTTTCACGCAAACATATCTTGGGAAGTGATAAAATTTTTGTCCGTTTGCGCAAACGCGAAGGTCAAGGACGAATGAAAAGAAAATACTGTATACCGGTAGGCTACTTTTTTTCAAGTTGCAGTCCAATTTCTCTCGTCCGTTTAATAAGAACTACGGTTAATAAGAACATTTTTAGCAGTCCCCTTAAAGTTCGTATTAAAGAGGTTTTACTGTATATCGAAATTGTCGTATGCCACAAGCAATTTTCGTTTATTTGTTGGTATTGAATGTTATGCCCTTATCATGGTCATATAAACAAGCTTGTCAAACAGGAACTGCAGTGCGCATATTTTGGGCGCTAGTACAGCAATTTAACAAGCACAAAACTGGACTGGTTTCAGCAAGCTAATAAGCAGAAACTGCTGCTAGTCTGGGGCTCCATTCTGCTGAATGTTACCCACCCATATTTACGCCTATTATGGCAGTGGCTTAAGTACAACAATATCATCCGCAAAAGCATTGTTTACAGGTACACCATTTATTCAACTGCTGGTGGTCATATTGGAGGTCCCCAAAATTGCTTCATTAAAGACGAAGCTGAATAGAAATGAAGATTGGAGGGGGGAAGAATTCCTTGATGCACTCAAGTTATGGGCATTTTCCTTTCTTTTAAACAATTTTCAAAAGATTTTCCTTTTTTAATGTAAGTGTGAACGTTATTTAGAGTGTTTTACGCTTTTTGTTTTTACAGGTGGATGAAATCCTGGACTATTGGGGTTCCAATTCCGGATCGCTCACATGGCGTCTAACACCAAATGAAGTTCGTCAGGTGCTGTCGTTAAGGTAAAACTCAAAGGTTTTCACTTCCATCCGAAAATACTTCTCTTTAGTTATTGGCTAAAATTGTTTATTTCTTACTACCTGCAAATACTTACCTTCAGTAATTACGCTAAAATCACTATTTTACGCTATCGCTGCTCATTTTCAGACTAAAAATACCATTTTTTAGGATTCTCAAAAACTTTCTCCTTCTTCCGCTAGGGGCGCTACTCATCTCTCCGACTTCAGCGCCCCCTCCCTTCACTCTCCATCACTTCTTGAGCACGCCATCTTGAATGGTCGTGCACGTTTTTCGCTAGCTATTTTTGAGTTGTTAACTCGGTTTTTCGGACGTTTTTTTCTTTAATCATGACGTTAAAGGAATCGGAAGCACACCTAAAAGCTATCTTGAAAGAGCCCAGATTTGACGCCTGCAAACATGTGAAGCTACCCAAGGATTTCCACCCACTGTGTAGACGGTGTCGGCCGTGTGACTTTGTCACGAAGTTATGTGAGTTGTGCGACCTTCACCATGCGTCGTCCATCAACACTATTTTGCATACGTGGAAGAAATCGGATCAGGCGGCGGTCCGGCGGGCAAAAGAATCCCCGAAAACTGGAACCATCGACGAGAGACTGATCGACATGAGCCGTGACCCAAATATGCCTGTTGTTTTCCACGAGCAGAGCGAATCCAATATGGCGGCGGACAAAGAGAATGGGACTAGCGTGAGCGCGGCGCTGCACGAAAACCCGATTCCATCGATGTCAGGGACTTCGAAACCGGACATGGTCTCCCTTGGTGTGGTACAACTGCCAGTTCTCGATGAAAATAAAATTATTGAAAAGGCAACGGCAGCGGCGGCCGCGGTATTTGATGAAAAGGGGGCCGTTCTCGAGGACAAGATTTTATCGGGCATGGACGCAAAGTTGGGGCGTTGTATGGCGGATTTGTTCCACAAGATGAAAGATTTTTTACCCCCGCACCCGGATACGCAAAGTGCCCCGACGTTTAATTTGACCATGGCTGAAGACCTCGATGTTTTGGGATTAGCGATCGAAAGCCCCGGTTTGAGTTTGATGACCGGCGATTCGGTGCGAGTTACGACGGTGTTGCCGACTAGTGAGTCGGCATCGGCGCCCGAGAAGCATAAGACGACGAAGGGTCCCATCAGTGCGACGGAAAAAATTACTAAAGAGAAAAAAGAAGACAGAATTAAATTGCTTAAGCCTTCACACCCGAAGCGACCGGAAAAAGCAGAAGGGGTGAGTAAAATTGTCAGGAAGGCGGGTGTTGGTGATAAAGTGAAAAGCAGTCGAACGGCCGCTCCCGGGGTGGGAACTAGCGGCTCGGTTCGCTCGCTGAAGGAAAAAACTAGTGCAAAAGACTCGACAACTGTAGTAGTTCCCGGTGCGGAAAAATTTGCTCAGTTGATAGAGAAAATGAG
Source organism: Lithobius niger (assembly GCA_023313725.1). Taxonomy (NCBI): domain Eukaryota; kingdom Metazoa; phylum Arthropoda; class Chilopoda; order Lithobiomorpha; family Lithobiidae; genus Lithobius; species Lithobius niger. The sequence continues at coordinate 209,763 of JAHWFP010185414.1, read as the reverse complement.
TGCAATGTTAGAAGGAGGAATTGCACCAGTTGCCACACGGTCGCCGCTGGCGTCACGTGGTGGTAGTCCACCAGCGACAGTGTGTCGCCGGACGTGTGACATTAACGAGTGGCCTGCTAACCCTCGTTGTAGCCAAATGTCGCCGCATTGTAGCCGAATGTCACCGCATCGTAGCCGAATGTCACCGCATCGTAGCCGAATGTCACCGCATCGTAGCCAAACGTCACCACAACGTAGCCACCTGTCTCCACAACGTAGCCACCTGTCTCCGCAACGTAGCCACCTGTCGCCACAACGTAGCCACCAGTCGCCACAACGTAGCCAACTGTCGCCACAGGGCCACCAGTCTCCGCGGAGTCGTAGTTCGTCACCACTAGCGCTGCATGACTCGGGAAATGAAGGGGAAAAGTCACCAGTGCGCACTTCGACAAAAAGACGTGCGGATTTTAATGATGACAACGCAAATAGTGCTAAGAGGGTTAGAACGGATTTTTACCAAATTGATGATGGTGGAGAAGAAGGTTCCATTGACGATCCTTTTAATGAGGGACCGGGATTTATCCCGACTTTGTTGAGGCAACCATGAAACACTTAAAACCCACTCGGTTTTTTAAGGAATGCCCTGAGAAGTGTGATAACCCAGACGACCCCCCAATGGACACACTGGCTAATGAGGGAAATTTGAAGCCTGAACCGGCTCACCTACCCCAATCGGCTGTCTTGTTTAGACAATTGTTAAATACAGAGACTATTACTAGGAAGGATGAGCAACCCATCTCCGCTAAACTGCCCCTCCCCCCTCATGACCCCAAGAAGGCAAAGTGGTTTTTTCGCTCCACGGGCACAGGGGCCCCCAATAAAAAGAGATGTAGAACCTATCAGGAAGCGGAATACGTGACCGAGAACTGCAGTACCGAATTGGACTCCGTTTTAAAAACCCCTTCGTTCATTAAGATTCCAACAAGTCAGTTTGAGGAAGACGACGTTATGCTGAGGGCGAGCATGAGGGCGAGCTCGCAGGCTGAACTTGTGTACTCAGCGTCAACGGCAGCACTGAAAGCCATGGCGTTGGCAAACCCTGAATTGAGGGAGAATACCACCATCAGAGAATGCATGCATTTATTAAAACGTGCGTCGTCTTTCCATAAAGATAGCATCAACTGGCAGTGCAGACTTGCTATGAATAACACCTTCCGGAGGAGGGACGCAATGCTGGATTCTGCGTCGGGACTGCCGACCGACACTATTGGAAGACTACGGCTTCTCCCCATTCATGGATCTTCCGAGCTATTTAATGGGCAGTTATTGGAGCTGGCGCCAGAGCTTAAGGAAAAGATCCGAGCCCCACCACCTACCACGACGACGCAACGAGGGTCAAACCGAGGGAGGAACATGTACAGGCTTGCACCACGATCCGGCCCATGGAATAACCCATACAGAGGTCAAGACATGAAGAAGAGCACGGAGAAAGCACTGGAACGTTCCCCCTTTCCCGACAACCCCTCCTCACTACCACGCGGACGAGGAATGGGAGGAGGACAGCGTGGAAGAAGTGCCTTCAGGGGAAGGGCACGACGGCCGTCTCGCAGGAACTGACTGGAAGTGGTCGGGGACCCCCCCCTATTCACCGGCAGGTGGGGGGAAGGCTGTCCCGCCATGTGGAAACATGGAAACTTTTAACGACAGATCCGTTCATACTGAAGATTTTAGGAGAAGGCTACTCACCACCCTTCCTGTCAAAACCGGGAACTACAAGCTGCCCACCAGACTGGCTGGTAAACGCTTCGTCAACCCCAGAATTGATTGCGGAGGTGAACTTGCTCGTACAAAAAGGAGCCATGGAAGTTGCGCCACACACCCCCGGGTTCTGGAGCCCGGCGAGAGTGATCCCAAAAAAGGGAGGTGGATCCAGGGTTATATTCAACCTTCGAAAATTGAACCTACACCTTGCCAAAGACCACTTCCAAATGGAGTCGATCGACTCCATTCGAGAAGCACTCAAACACGAAGAGTTCACCGTCTCAATCGACCTGGAGGATGCATATTTGCACATCCCATTACACCCATCTGTCCGGCACCTGTTCCGTCTGGTAGCGGGACACGTTTCCTACCAATTCACGGCGATACCATTCGGCCTTGCTACAGCACCGTACGTTTTCACTCGCATGTTGAAGCCGGTGCTAGCACACCTTCATCTGCACGGCATCAAGGCCCACGCATACCTAGACGACTGGCTTCTGAGACACAAGTCTGGGATGCAGCTGTCACTACAGCTGGGAAGATGCTTGTCCCTGTTTGCTCATCTAGGATGGGGAATCAACAGGACAAAGTCAAGATTGGAACCGGCGAGGAATTTCGTCTTCCTAGGAGCGGAGATCGACTCGTCCCTCTGGACGGTGAAGCCATCTCGGGAAAGAATCGAGAAGACGAGGAAGGCGGTGATAGACTTTTGCAAGCGGAAGACGGCAACTGCAAAAGAACTGGCATCACTAATCGGGGTCGTGGACTCGAACGCAAGACTCGTACCCCTAGGAACGTGGCGCGCAAAACCGCTCCACTGGTTTCGGAAGGAGGAATGGTGGCCACGGGAGAGTTGGGAAGATATCGTGCCACTCCACAATCTCCCAGTGGAATCCCTGCTCTGGTGGACAGAGAGAAAAAACCTAGGGAGGGGAGTGCCTCTACAGGAACCGGCACCGACAAACCTCCTGTTCACGGATGCCTCGCACACAGGCTGGGGAGCCCACTTGTCAGACGAGACCGCTTCGGGGACCTGGAACGCCGAGGAAGCAGACATGCACATCAATGTGCTAGAATTGAGGGCCATACACAGAGCGATCATGGCGTGGGGAGAGAGGCTCAGATACTCAACGTTAGGAATCATGAGCGACAATTCCACGGCGATTGCTTATGTCCGAAGAGGGGGGGGGACTCACTCAAGAACCCTCATGGAGGAGACCTCGAACCTCTTCGAGACTTGCATCAAGTTTGGGATCATTCTGGTTCCCCGACACATCGCAGGGAACCTCAATGTGTGGGCGGACGAACTGTCCAGGGGTGCCAGAGTCCCAACGACGGAGTGGATGCTGGATCCAGCGATATGCAATGCTTTGTTTCATCTTTGGGGAACGCCGACCATCGACTTGTTTGCCACACAATTCAACAATCAACTGCCGTGCTTCGTGTCGCCGTTCCCCGACGAGAAAGCCTGGGCAACGGATGCCCTCTCCATTTCCTGGGAGGGAATGAACGCTTACCTCTTCCCCCCCTTCAAACTCCTTCAGAGAACAGTGAACAAACTACGGACTTCTCAAGGACAGTTCATTCTTGTGGCACCATGGTGGCCAGCCGCACCGTGGTTCACGGACGTCATGGAACTACGGAAGGGAGAACCGTTCCCTCTTCCAATAACGAAAACGTCTCTGACTCAACACCAAGGAAGAACCGTGCACCAAAACCCTGCCATTCTGAACCTTCACGGGTGGCAACTTTGATGGAAAATCTGAAAAAGGACGGCCACGAGGAGGGAGTAGCACTGAGACTTACCAAGTGCCTTCGGGAATCCTCACAGAAGAATTACAATGCGAAGTGGAAGAAGTGGTTTGAGTGGTGCTGTAGGGATGGCTGTGACCCCTGCAACCCCCCGCTCACCAGATTAACAGCATTCTTCGAAGGTCTCTTTGCAAGTGGACTGTCGCCAAGTGCCATCAAAGGTTACCGGGCATCAATTAATTCGGTGCTCTCGTGTGTTGGAGATGGGGCAGCAGTATCCAACGCGATTCTAACTAAGCAAATGTCGGCATTTGATTTAGCGAGACCTAAGAGGACAAAACTATTCCCAAAATGGAATCTACCTTTGGTATTACAAAGCCTCATGGGGCCACCATACGAACCGGCAGAGTCGTCATCCATACTGTGTTTGACACAGAAGACTGTTTTTCTGGTGGCCCTGGCATCTGCAGCTAGGCAGAGTGAGTTGGCCGCCTTCTCAAGAGATGACGGCCATATAAGGTTTGCTAAGGATTGGTCGGAAGTTTACTTGACATTTCCTGCCCACTTCCGAGCAAAAAATTGCAAACCAGGGGCAAAGCCGAGACCTGTTCACATCAAAGCCTTAGGGAAGCGATTACAAACAAAATCAGAAGAGAGACGACAGTGCCCGGTAAGAGCCCTACGTTTCTACTTAGATAAGACGGATTTGAAACTACCCGGCTTCGCAGACAACGTCAGAACGGCCCGACCAACACCCTTGTTTCTCGATGTGGACAAGGACAAAGACGAGGTACTGCAGACGGGACTCACACCATTTAAGATGGGAAAGTGGATCTGTGCCGTGATCAAAAGAGCATACGAGAACGGCCCAAATCATGTAGACTTACCTCCTGAAGTTCGAGCCCATGAGTTACGAGCACTAGCAGCGTCATGGGCGTTTGGCTGCGGCACACCACTAGATGAGGTTGTATCCGCGTGTTCGTGGCGGCACAAAAACACTTTTATAAAGCACTACTTGCGGGACACTAGTGGCCTGAAGGGTAAAGCTATCATTGAAAGCCACGTTGTAGCAGGACAAAAATTCTAAAACCTCCCGTGCCATACTCTGGTGACAGGCGGTGTGTTTCGTCATGAAGTGGTGTAATGACTGTGGGGTCTGGAAAGACATTCTGGAGATATGGTACCAGTGGAATGAAGTGGAAACATTCTGACGAGAATGTGGAGAGAGGGTACCAGTGGAAGAGACATGAGACGACCTGGGATAAAGGAGACGCCCCTCTTTATAGGTTGGTAAACTTTCTTCCTCTATCAGGTCAGATTTTGTGAAAAAAAAAAAAAAAAAAAAAAGATTATACTTCTCCTGGGTTCAGTGGGACATGTCCCACCGCCTGAATGACGAATTCAGCGTAATTACTGAAGGTAAGTATTTGCAGGTAGTAAGAAACGAAAATTTTAACAGGTAAAATTAGTTTTTACTAGCCTAAAATACTTACCTTCAGTAAGAACCCGCCCGCCTCCCCGCTGTCACTGAACCGGAGTGTTCAAGAAGTGATGGAGAGTGAAGGGAGGGGGCGCTGAAGTCGGAGAGATGAGTAGCGCCCCTAGCGGAAGAAGGAGAAAGTTTTTGAGAATCCTAAAAAATGGTATTTTTAGTCTGAAAATGAGCAGCGATAGCGTAAAATAGTGATTTTAGCGTAATTACTGAAGGTAAGTATTTTAGGCTAGTAAAAACTAATTTTACCTGTTAAAATTTTCGTTTTATGTTCTTTGCCCAAACCTTAAGATAAGAAGCTTCATTAGCTGCCCACCAGGTGGCACACTTGCTCATACCCCAGCAGGTATTGCCACCTGTCCACTACTTCGAGACTGAACAGTAGCGTCATATGCTCTGCAAGGGCGGATCCAGAACGAATCCTTGGAGGGGGCCGCAGGATGGTTTTTCTCCTTTTTCGTTCATTTTTGTCGTAATTTAGTACTTTTCCCCCAACAATTTCGACAGATTTTCCTAGTTTATTTGTCTTGGAGGGGGCCGCAGCCCCCTCGGCCCCTCTCTTGGATCCGCCCTTGATGCTCTGTTTCTCAAACCGTCCAACTTGCAACTTTACGTAAGCGTAAATGTGTTCGAGAACCCCGCTTCTGAGGTGTGCTAGTGTTAGCAGAGTTAGCCACTAGTAACGTGGTGGTTTTCGCCCCAGTTAATGTGATGTTTGGTGTCCATGTGGTGGAGAGGCACCTGAGAGCGCTCTAGTCCTTGGCCATTCAATATCGTGCACGCTCGAGCACACCCCTAATGAATATGCAGGCACCGTCAAATCCATCGATCTAATTCCTTGTGAGACAGGACCTCAACGAACGGCTAGCACGCAAGTGGAATCAGAGACGTCAGACAGGATAAAAGTTCCTGTAGAGGCATCACCAGGTCACTGTGGCTCTTATTGAGGAGGTGAGACATCGCCAGGTCGCCCATGGTCTATGGGTATAACCCAGTTGCCACGTCGCAAAGGGGCTGGTAGACGGGCGTCACTTGCAGCGAAGACCATAAACAATATGTAGCTTGAAGTAATGATGGGGAACGATAAATCGATTAGAGTGCTGACAGTGAGCAATCTGGTGCCTATTCTTTAGAAGATTGGGTTGGGGAGAGCATTCTCGCCCTCTACTTCATTTGTGGATGAATTTGATCGCCATGTTTATTATGATGTTTATTAAAGATCATAATAAACATGGCGATCAAATTCATGCGCCTACCTGTGGATCCCAACTAGTTAACGTTTTACTGTACGACGACTACATCTGCCACATTTTGACCTCCTGCTCCTCCCGGGTTGGGGTCCGCCGCAACGAAACCGTTGATCCTACACACGATAACGAATAGGGTTTTACGGTTACTTCTGAGGATGTTTACAGAGAAGGCAGCTCCTTAAGTCCCGTGACATGAATTCACCAGATAATTTACTTTTTGCTATCTACTTTTTGTAAAGCAAAACCAGCCACTGTTCTTAACGCCTCTGAACCGCCACGTGCTACGTAACCGAACATTCTGTGTGGCAACCGCTCCTATCTCATGATGCGAAGAGGAATTTCTGTTTTCGCGTTGTTGCCCAAAGGCCCTTGAAGGGCCTGCTATGAAACTTTTCCCGGGGCGTAGTTCATTAAGGATCACGAAGGCCTCGTTCTCATCATATCACTTCATGAAGTGGCGCAAGTAACACGTGGTGCTCCATACGCTAATTGTTCAAGCCTGCCGGCTTGTCTGCATCGTTTGATACGATGGATGCTATTGCTCAACTAACCGATCTTCTGGATTCAGGACTCTGTCTACACTGTACCTGCACTGTACACTGTATCTCCAAAGATCTTCACCCTACCCGTTATAAACATTGTTTTACAACTTTAATGTGGAATTAAACATGTTTGTGATCTACACAGTCTTAATCTGTGGAAGAATTGTCGATGTGGAATCAATCAGTCCATCATGCACGTATCCCCTCCTGTTTCAGCTTCCGATCGATGTTGTGACTACTAATCACCTCTTCACTTCCACATTCTTGAATGTGGTAATTATTACATGCCTGTTGGTTATTTCTCCCAGTTAAGGATCAGGGAAGCCACTCTTCCCATTTTAATGCGGTCGATGTATTATACAATGCAGAAAACACATTGAACGCTGCCTGTCGACCAGCAATCTGCAACTGATCGTTTCTGAAGTGCGGAAATCCCACTCACCTATTTCGATTTTCTACGAACATGATGAGAAATGTAATTGCCACCGATTTTGATATTATGTTCGACGATTTCGAATTGAATTTTTCCGTTTACAGAACTTTGCATAATAAACTAGAAAATTATGTGAGTCTTCCCAGCTCTAACAAGGAATGAGGCAAAGCGAAAATAGTCAACCACACACGCGAACGCTCCGCAAAGTCGAATGGCATTTACATTTGAAACACAGTGATAAAATGAAACGCAATGACTATGTGTCACACATTAATTAAGTGTGTCCTATGAACAAATACAGTCACTAATTCTCTTTCCTGTAAATCCTGTCGCAGGGAGACTCCTCGGAGTTGGGACAACAGGCTGTCACCTGGACAAGAACACACGAGATGGCGTTGCAAGAGAGTATGTTCCGCCCACCAAACGGACTCGAAATCATTGCTGGATGTAGGCGGAAAAGGGCTAAATGTACAATTAAAAGGTTGCGAACTTAAACACTAAGTCCCCAACAGGGGCTAGCCCTTCCCAAAAATGTCTACCAATAAACGTGTCGATGGGCAACGTTTTGCACATGTGTGACACTTTACTGACAAGAAATTTTGACGAATTTTCAGTTTTTTCATCACGAACCGCTTAACCAAATTCGGAGTTAAAGACTGTGCATACAACCAAGAACAGTGATAAGTACTTGTTATGATGTGATTGACAGGGCCAGAGGAGTTCATTGTGTCACTAATTCTCTCCCCTATAAATTCAAAACAACGGAGACTCGCTCGTGGAGTTAGGGCAACAGGCCGTTACTGGGACTCAAACACTTGGGACGGAGTTGTGAGAGAATAATTCTGCCCACCAATTGGATCCATGATCGTTGCGTAGGCAGGCAGAATGGGGCTAAATGAACCAAATAAAGTGTTAGGATAAAACACCAAGTCTTCTATACATTCTTGGATATGTGTTTGTGAGATTAGTCCCTCCCACTCATTTTTTGACCGAGAAAAGATCGAAGGAAAAATAATTTAAATGTGGGAATAGTGACACTTCACCAACAGAGTATTATGAGAGAATGTGTTGATGGAAGGAAACAGGAAGGATCGGCGAATCCTCCTGTCGGTGATCAGGCAGGTTAAACAATGTCAAGTCGGCCAGTCGGCATGTCAGCAAGCGTTCCTCTGTCGGCGAGTCGTCCAATCAGATTGTGAAGAATCTACCAGTCAGGTAAAAACGTCAATTGTGACAGGAATCGAATGAAAAATAATTTAAAGGGAATGAATTAAAATGAAGTGAACGAATTAAAGTGACAAATTAAAGTGAATGAAAGTTAATGAAATTAAATCAATTAAAGAGAAGAATGGAGAGAACAAAAGAGAAATAAAAGTGAGAAAATGTAAAAAATGAAAATGAAAGGGAAAGAGAAAAAATCAGAAGAAAGAAATTTGAAAAGAATTACAGTGAACAAGAAAGAAAGAGAAACAGATGAACAGGAAAAAAATGAAAGGAAAATGAAAGATATTGAATGAAGGGAAAAAAGTAAAGATGTCCGAGAACATGAACTGCACCAATTATCCATTTTTCATCTTTGCCGTTCATTAGTTTCTTACTTCCTGCAAATACTTACCTTCAGTAATATTGCTAAAACCACCTTTTTACGCTATTTACTGCTCGCTTATGAACTAAAAACCCTATCTTTTATGTTCTCCCTAAGCTTTTCTCCACTGCCGCCAGGTGGCGCTGCACGTCCTTACCGGCGTCGGCGCCCCCACCAGTCCAACCGCATCACTTTTCGAGCACTCCATCGTGGATGGTTGTGCGAGTTTTTACTGCGTGCTTCGCGAATTAACTAACGTGTATTATGGACTACAACAACGAACTTCGATGTCAAGAAGTGGATCCGACGAGCGGCTTATTGGAAAGCAGCACGGTGTGAACAGGATCGAAGCACGGCAACGGTCGGTAGTCGGTAGGCTTATCGGATACGGCCATGCCGGCGGTGTTTTTTTGGTCGGCCGGTCGTTGCCGAGGGCAAGATGGCGGCTGAAAATGAAGCTTTTGTGCATGGCAGCTGCGTTGGCTCCTGCGGTGTGCATCAAGACATGGTCTCACTGGAGTTTGGCAACTTGGACGGTTAGTACTATGGGTTTGAAGTAGGGTTCTCCCCCCTCCTTTTGCCTTCGACTGTCTTCTCTTCCTTGGGTCCTTAGGTTGAGTGGGGGGGGGGGGGGTGATTCTGATGCCCTTTGGGGTCTGGCCGCTATATGCGGTCGCACGGGGCCACTATGCCCAATTTTTTTGGGCGAATCGCAAACAAGTTGTATTGTGTATGCATTGTTGTCTCATAAGGTCAAACAAAAAACATGTGAATGTGGTTCGAGTAAGAGTTCCCTTGGCTTAAGTATGAATCAGAAGGGGGACTTTAAAGTACATGTTGAAGTTAAATCCAATTAAGTCGGTTTCTGTGGAAACCTGGCACTCGAGGCTCGGTCATCAGCGTAAATTGGGCCTGTTAAATTTACATAACTCCAAGGTGGTACATGTATACTAGGAGTGAAGCCTAACTCTCCTCGCTCCTTGCGAGGTCTGCAAGGTAGCCAAATCGACTACGGCCAGTTTTAAGGGTATTGGTGCTTTTCAGAGTAAGAAGCCCCTCGAGTTCCTTCACATGGATGTTTGGGGACCAAATCGCACAGTATCCTTGGGTAATTGTCGATATGTGCTTACTTTACTTGATGATTATTCTCGTTATGCATGGGTGTTTCCCATCGCTAAGGAAAGCGATGCGTTTCAAACGTTTGTTGCCTTTCGTGCCAGAAGTGACAAACAATTTAGCCTCAACTTTGTAAGTGTTCGCACGGACCGAGGTATGGAATTTTGTAATTATGTAGGTTGGGTATCGGATACCAGCGAACCAATGCCTACTCACCAGCTATGGCTGGAATCGCTAGGCGATTTAACCGCACGTTGTTAAAAGGGGTACGTGCAATACTTCACGAGACTTCTCTGCCACGCAATCTTGGGCAGAATTTGTATGTACGTTCACCTACCTGAAGCATAGGTACCCTCACTCATACTTACACTGCGGCTTTGGGGTCCCTTGTACATTATTGTTTGGTCGAGGTGTATTAGTCAGACATTACGAAGACCTGGTGCAATGTGTTATGTACACTTCCATAAGCCGGGAAGGGATACCCTTGACGTTAAAGCTGGGAGGGGGTATTCATTGGCTATGCGGTAGACACAGTAGGATATAGAGTGGAATCCCCAAACTTACTTGGTCGTTGAAACTAAACATGTAACAGTTGATGAGGTTAAGTTATGGGGAAGGGAGAAGAGGTCCTTGCAGTATAGGCCTCCGAGTGTGCCCAACCCAGTCTAAGTGCAACTACATTTAACTATGGAAAGGGACTTAGTTCGGGTACAGAGTCGGAATCGGATGGTAATTCTAGGGTAGAAGCCGAAGGTAAGACTGAGGGCCCACTAACCATTGAAGAAGTTCCTCCACGACCATTCATTCGTAGTAATAGTGTAGGCTCCTCCCCCAAATTGGCTCCTTTAGATTATCAGTATTGGTGAAGAGAAGTAGTAGTCCGTCAGACGGGGCAAAGGTTGGGTAGGTTGGATGTGTACTATCACACCCCAGATGGAATTATGTTCCGCAGTGTTAATGTAACTATAGATATGGAAGTGGGGATGTAAATGGATATACAAGGTAGAAGAAGACAGACGGAAGCGTTAGACGTTTCCGCTCCCGACTAGTAGCTCGGGGGTTTTGTCATGCAAGCGGTGTGGATTTTGATGGAGTATTCAGCCCAGTTGTGAATTTCGTTTTAGGTTAGAATCTTTTATGTATTATTGGTATCCATTCTGAAGTGGACAAATGTTGATTTGGATATCCAGTGTGTGGTACGTTGGATTGCAAAACCTTCATGAAAATCCCCAAAGGATTAAAACCTGAGGTTCACCATGGTACGGTGTGGCTATTGCAAACAGCCGTATATGGTCTTCACCAAAGTGGGTGACTGTGATGGGAGGAGCTTTTCAAGTTGGGACTTACCTGTGTTTATCATTTTGGTTTAGATGCAGTTTTGTGTGGATGTTTTGCTTTTGTTAGGCAGAAACGCAACTCTTAGAGCAAATGTAGTAACGTTGCTTGAATCCAAATTCGAACTCAGGTCTTTCGAAGTAAAAAAAACAAAAAACAAACCTATTAGGTGTTGCCTTCCTAAGAATTGATGGCATGACAGTAATTCATCAAATCTTACTTTTCGCAACTCACGAAGAGGTGTGACGTCGATGAAACGTGTACGGTGCGTGTACCAGTACGTGTGCCAGTTCATGTCTGCAGGTACTGGTGTTCAAACGAGGCGTGACGAAGATGAGACAAGTGTACATTTCCCATACAGGTCACTAGTAGGAAGTTTGTTGTATGTAGCTTCTAGAACAAGGCCTGATATTCTTTTGGGTGTTATAATATTGTCCCAATATACCAATGCCTTTACATCCATTCATATTCGCTTATTGTTGACCATACTGCGATACTTATGTACTGTCAGTATGAAACATTATGCTATTAATCTTTCAAGTGTCACAGGATCTGAATCGTATGCATGTGTAGCTGCATCTTGGGCAGCCGATAGAGTCGAACGGCGTAGTTTCGGTGGGCACATTGTCTTCTTGGGTAGCGTGCCTGTTTTGTGGGGCTGTGGAAGCAGAGTATGGTGTGCCTCAGTACAATGGAGGCGGAATTCATTGCGATGATTCCGGCTGTAGGAGTATTGGCCTGGCTACACAGTGCATGTCACATTCGGTATTGGCACCGTTGGCTACAACACCTTCATTGTACTGTGGCTCCCATTCTGCCATCCGCTTTGCTAGGAATGAGGTGAGAAACTTGAGGTCAAAGCACATTGCCATTAAATGTATGTTTTTGGAGGATTAGCTACGAAAGCTATATTTCTGTTTATATAACGTGCCGTCTGCACTAAATGGTGCAGACATGTTGTCGGAATGGCTGAACCCAGGGCGGTTGAATAGGCTATGTTCAGCGGTGTTCTATAATTGTGACTCATAAGTAATGTTATACCTTCTGTAGCATTGTGTTTGCATGAGACGGATGGGAGAGTGTGTGGGTTGTCATAGCCTAACTATGAATGGTTCTTCCCAGCAGAGGGTTTACAGTGTTCTTGTCGTTGTTTAATATGTCAAGGTAGTGTTAAAGGCCTGAAACTGAAATGTACTTTCCCCAATTCAGGAAAGAGTGTTTGGAAGCCTGGTTTATGCATTGTGCATGCCTGGAGAATTGTATCTGGCTGATCAAGCGCTTTAGCCTAGTGGGGAGATGCCTTCCGGTTTCGGATGGAGCAAACGCTCACTCGCGTTCTGGTGTTGATGCGGGCAGCAAGGGATGCAAGCTGCAGTCATGTTGTTTACGCCGTGTTTGTTTTAAGCCATGTGGTCAAGAGTTGTACCTTTCGAAATGTCGCTATTAAATGTACAGTTGTACTTCAGTATTTCTTCTGGACCTGCTTTGAAACAATACGGTAATTGTAGGTTTAGGATTTCGCTGGAGTAACGAGGACATTTCTTACACTCTTGGTGCGGGACGCCGCTGGACGTAGCAGTAGCAGCGTGCTCCCTGCGCCACCCGCCCCTGTTTGTGCGTACTTCCTTAGGGGTCCCGAGTGGCCTGGGGCGGGCGGATCTGTGGTGCAAGCCATGTTGTGGCTGGCCAGGCTTTCTGGGGGTGAAGCCAGAGTCGGTGTGCCTTGTTTCAGTGTGTTATTCTGGCTGTGCTCCATTACGGCAATTCTAGTGGAGCGGGCCGGTTTTCTGGGCTTGTGTGCCTTGTTTCTGAGCTAGGTTCTCAAGGATGAGGTGGAGGTACTGCCAGGCGTTGCGCTAACTCACCCGGCTGTTGGTTGGGGACCATGGGCCTCTCTATGGGGGCATGGCGTCGCTGGATACCTGGTCCTGGTGGGTTGGTTGCCTTTTGGTTCTTTATTAGTGTTTTGGTGGCAGTGTGTGTGTGGTTTAGTAAGCTTGTTCTCCGGGGTTCCTGGTTGGGGTGGTGATTCCCGCCTCCTGTCTGACAAATTCAGCAATATTACTGAAGGTAAGTATTTGCAGGAAGTAAGAAACGAAAATTTTAACTAGTGAAAATTAGTTTTTACTTACCTAAAATACTTACCTTCAGTAAGGACCCGCCCGCCTCCCCGCAATCACTGAACCGGAGTGCCCGTGAAAGTGATGCGGTTGGACTGGTGGGGGCAGTGGAGAAAAGCTTAGGGAGAACATAAAAAATAGGGTTTTTAGTTCATAAGCGAGCAGTAAATAGCGTAAAAAGGTGGTTTTAGCAATATTACTGAAGGTAAGTATTTTAGGTAAGTAAAAACTAATTTTCACTAGTTAAAATTTTTGTTTTTTTACCTTCGTGACTATTCTGTAGACGAACAAAGTCTATGAAAGAAACATGACAGATCTTGGTATAAAATTTAATAACTTTAATAAATTAAATTTTTTTCTGAATATTCGGTTAACTGACTCGTCGACATTCGGTTTCTACGTTCACCGATAAGACATTCAAGTGACGAAATCTGACCCTCTTGCTCACCAAATCAGAAATTCACCTCAATGAAAGGAAAAAATGTAAGAAACACACAGCACATTTAAAATGTCCATTTAATGAAACAATTGATTTGAAGATAACCAACACAACCTCTGTCGAAAAATTAGCTTGTCGGCCAGTCGGCATTTCAGCAAACTCCCCAATCAGTGATTCGAAAAATCACTCCATCGGTAAAACGCCCAACGTGTCATCATGCACGTGTCAACAATGAAGAAATGTTTACATTCATAAAATAAGACTCCAGAAAACCTTTAATCAAGGAACCGGTAAAGATCAGCGGCTTCATGGAGAACTCAACCGCTCTGCTGATCTTTCAAAGAAGAATGGCACCCTTGAACGTCTTAGGATGACCGGATTCATCTCCCACACTGCCTCTTCAAAAAACGAACTGATGAAAGAACACCACCAATCTTCAAGCAGGAGTTCCAATCCGCAACCTTCCTCCGGCTGCCACCCTTTATCCGAGGCCTCATGGAAGGTGGGAAGCCCACCTTGATGTAAGCCAAACATCAGGGAGTTTGAACTAAAAAGAAGGAAAACATCACATTCTAGTCCTAAAATTTCAAGCTATTCATCAGGCAATTCTCACAAGGAAGTCAAACCTTGAAGGTGATGCTGTAATGACAGACAAAACAGCAGTTTATCAGATGAAGAGAGGAGGAGGATCCCACTCATCGGTGATACACATCGAAACTATTTGATTCTTGTAATGGTCTTAATCTGAAGATTCAACCCAGACACATTGCTGGGAAATTAAAGATTCTGTGGACAAACCCTCGAGAAGGAATTGTGTTCCAACAGAGCGGAAGCTTGACCCCAAAATCTTACAAGCCCTCTTCCGGAAATGGAGAAGCCATTTGTCCACCGTTTGTCTCAAATTCATTCACCAACTACCAAATTCGCACCCCAATTCCAGACCCAACAGCATGGGTGACTTATGCCTTCACTAACTATTTCATGAATTGGGATGTATGAATTCGCATTTCTGTATTCCCTTCTGCAGGCTGTACTAAACAAGATCAGGTAATCACTAGAAAGCTTCATTGTGTTACCGCCCAAGTTGTGAAGGAGTTCAGAGTTTAATCACTTTTAACCAACCCCCCCCCCCTCCTAGCCCCTTTGGCAAAAGAGTGGGCAGTTGGTTTGTTCTTAATTTAAAGTAGTGATTTTGTCGTCTTTATCACCGGGTACTTTATTTTAATGGTAAAAACTCGTCCTGCTGTTTAGCAGTGGTTTTCAAGTTATTTCTCCCCCCCCCCCTCGTGGGTGGTTAGGAAAACTCCGAATTTTCGTGGATTCGTTATGAAAGAGTTTTGTTGGGCGTTTAACTTGCTTTGTCCGAAATGGTTGTTGTACCTTTCGTGGTTTGGTATTTTAATATTGAATACAACTTTATTAATTATCAGGATCGTTAGCCAGGATCCCTAGCATTTGTTGTTATGGTGGTATCCGCTCCTTGTGTGAGCAGTGCCGAGTCACATACGCTAACGAACCAATGCTTTATTTAACCAGAAATGGATTTTTCTCCCTTTAATAAACATAAAAATGTATTTTCATCGTACAAACAATATCTTTGTATGCATGTTATTATCAGATACAGTTTTGTGGAAAGCCTGGTTACCATGATATGTAAGTACAAATTCCTACTTCGCTGGAACCATCCAAAGTCTTGTCCCAAAACGCGTGTCCGGCAACGCAGAAACAGCGTTGGCCTCCAAACTGTATTGGCAGTGTAGCGGAATTTCAACTAGCTGTAGTTTCGTTAATAATTACCCGTTTTTAAATTCCGAGCTTTACTATTGTAGCGGGTAGCGCCAGGAATCGACCCATCTAATTTGTTTTAAAATAATCAAAGGTTAGTGTCAGAGCATTTCACTTTGAAAATAGCATGGGCTGACATTGAGCTATTGTTCTAAAGGGATTCTGGGCGCGCCAGTAGAATCGCGTTGCTCCCCCGCTCGCAGCGAATGAGAGATGAGCGCGCGCAGCCCGAGTTTGGGGTTTCGATGGCCAAAAAAAAAGTTTCGTTTCCAGATGTTTTAAAATGCCCCCGTCCCTCGCTCTCCTACAGGTCAGCGCTAGAGGGGTATAAGATAGCTGGGGTGTGGAAAGACGAGATCTTGGACAACAGACTCGAGCAGCTAGAGACGTGGCCCTTGGCTCGGAGCAGCCATGCCGTTTTGTGTAGGTGCGATCTTCTACAACTAGTGTGGAGGATGGAAGATTAGAAGAAGTCGCGTTGCAGACCATATGTATTGGTAACTATAGTAGTTATGTGGTGGTAGTGGGGTTATAGCAGTGAGTTAGAACGTCTAGGAGATGGGTCCCTCTTTTACCTAGTATTAACTCAACGTAAATTACAGTGAGGGAATAGTTTGTAAGGTTTAATTTCGATATCACTGATCCAAATGTGAAGTGTAAGAAACCCTTACTTTTAAGCTTACGGGATCTTTAAAACCCAGCTATTAGCTTCGGCTAATTTATTTTCCCGCCCCAAGTTATAAATGGGAAATTAATCCTTCAATTGTTTATCGTTTTATTTAATTGGAAATCCCAGTTAAAAATCGTCATTAAACATCAAAAATGGTTCCAGTGTAGGATTGTACACTTTGATTTTCTGCATTGTTAGCCTAAACCTTTTGAAGTTAACTATCGTTCCTATTTACTAAAAGAAAAATGTAACTGTTATTTATTCTGCTTCGAATGTAAATAAATCATGCATTCGTTTCTTCTGAAATTTCGTCTTGGTTTACTCCATATGATTTAGCAGATATTTAACGTAACGACAGTCGTCCTGTATTAGAACAGGTGGTGGCAGCCTTGTAGAGGTGTCCCATGCCACGTAACAATAACCTTACTTAGCCCCCCTAAGGACTCTAGGGTAGGCTCCGTTACAAAGTGGCCAGCAGCACCATGGCTCCTAGACGTAATGGAGATCAAGAAAGAATACCCCAACCCTTTCCCAACATGGAAGTCTTCCTAACCGAACACCAAGGGAAGACCTTCTACCTCACACCAGATGTTCTTCATCTTCAGGGTGGAGACCCATGCAGTGAATCTTAAGAAGGAAGGTTTTTTTCACTGTGACAAGAAGACCCATACATTACCACAGATCTTCAGCCATCAAGACTAGCTATGAAACGAAGTGAAAGAAGTGGCATGGATGGTTCAAATCCACATTGAGTGGCCCCCTGTAATCCTTTGGAAAAACATTTGCATCTTTTCTCGAAGACTTCGACAAGACTGTCACCCACACCATAAAACACTGCCATCAACTCTGTAATGTCTTATTTCAGAAATAATCCCATTCTGACAGCTAGATCATTTCCATGCATATGTCATTCTTTGAAAATTCTTGTCCAAAGACCAGGAACTGTACCCAAAATGAATCTTCCTCTGGTACTAAAGCCTTTCCCATCCTCGTTTGAACCACTGCAATCTGCTTCAATCCTACACCCATCACAGATAACTATCTTTCTTCTTGCACTAGCTTCTGCAGCAAGGTAGAGCGAGCCAGCCACCTTTTCATAAGAAGATTACAACATCAGATTTTCAAAGGATGGATCCCCTGCAACTCTTAAACTTCCCAACACACTTTAGAGTGAAGAATCAAAGATCAGGCGTGGCTCCAAAACCTACAAGAGTTGAAACATTGGAACTAATCATTGATCCATAGGGAATGAAAGAGCTGAAGTATCGAATCTGAGCTCTTCGGCTTTATCTGAAAAGAACCTAGGTGCCGAAGGCAAAACAAACACCCATGAAAAGACACAGTGGAAAGAAAAGTCACAGTTAAACAAACTTCTCTCCTACTGCACTATTTTACAAGTGGACAAATGCAGTGGAAAGATAAGTCCGCTTTAAATTTAAATTTGGACTGAATTTGGACTGAATTTAAATTTGGAAAGTGAATATGTGAGGTGATAAAACAAGCATATGAACTTGGACCCGATCACTAAGATGTCTCACGTGTGGTGCAGTCTCACGAGCTGAGAGCATTAGCAGCCTCTTAGACACAGGGCAGTGAAACATCTCTCGATGAGGTTCTGGCAGCGTGTTCGTGGAACTATAAAAACACCTCCACTGCACATTCTTCGATATGTCAGTGCTTTGAAAGGTTCAAACACAATGAAGGAACACATTGTTGCAGGCAGTAAGATTGGACAATAATCAATGATATACAGACACTAAGAAATTACGATTAGTTATCCGTAAGCGTTGTATGTATAGCCTTTTACGACTGAGGATAACTGCCAACAAAGAAAGAATGAAATAATCCACGAAGTGGGTAACATTATTCAAAACATGACACAAAATTGATTTTGTAATGTGACATGTGACATGTGACATGTTTTGGAATATAGTTAGTCTGACCCTCCTCCTATCGGATTAACTCAGCAATACTGAAGGTTAGTATTTTGCAGATAGTAAGAAACACAAATTTTAACGGACAAATTAGTTTCTGTCAATTTTTGCATTTATGATCTCTGTGCCTTGAGAATAAGTTTCGGCGATCCGCCAAGCTTGCCAACCTAACCATGTATGCGCGGCCCTCCCTATAAATTGAGCCTGCTCGAAAGCATTCGTATCTATTGTTCGCAAGCGACCTGTCATATGGTTGGTTGCTCTGCCTTCTGCTGTCGTTTTCTAAGTTCCAGCATTGTCCTATTCCTTCGGCGAGACTGTCCTCAGAATCATGATCCACAACTCCGGTCTTCACACTACATTCTCTTTCGAACTGCTGTACTTCAGCAACGTCCTAGACCCTTCAGTCCTGCGAATTACGTCTGAGGCCCTACCAGTTTTATCCATGTTAAGATAATGGAACAGACATAATTGCTTTCTCTTTCATTTCTCAAGCCCAGAAGGCGATTGCCATCCATTCAGTTGTGTATGTCCACAACCATAATTATTTACATCCATTGACAAGCTGTTCTCATTCAAAACCTTTCACCTTTATTACAGGCTATTTAAAATATTTTATTTTCCAGTCGTGTACCATGCGATTGACAAACAAATGGACGAATGGTAAATGGACAGGTCGGTATGATCCATTCGGGAGCATCTCATTCAGATTCACTTGGTGAATTGTCATTCGCTAGTTATCTCTCTCAAAAACATACAAATTAAGGTATTTTACTCCATTGTAAAGCGGCATAAAATGTAAATCAAAGTCTGAATCAGGGGAGCCAAAGCAATGGCCACCATCTTTTTTCGGAAACTTGCAGGGGCAGCATGCGATGACCAATACAACGTGGAAAAAAATTGATATTATTGGCGAGAAACTAGTTTACGGACAAAAATGGTAGGAAACATTTACCAGACACATTTAGCTACCATTAGTGAATGCAAGGTGTAGGAGTGAGTATTTGAAAGTGTTTACTAGGTCATACAACGCAGTATTTCAGTGCACGACTTGTATACCGATCTGTAGAATCTGGCAACATCTAGCGCTTGCTTGCATGAAGCCAAGGAATGCACTATGGCATTTCTTTTAACAAAACAAACAGCCATGACCTCCATAATTATTGAGTGAAAATTTGATATGTTCTCGTGCACCTGGGAGCCATCTGTAAAGGTTAACAATACAGGGTGGTCCACAAAAAACTGATGACCCAAGATTTTCCAAGTCCAACTGTTCTAGTTAGCACCCCTCAGAACCAGGAGAGGACATACATCTTCCTGTTTCATTAGATTTGATTTGTCCTGGTTCTGAGGGGTGCTAACAAGAAAAGTTGCACTTAATGTTGGGTCGTCAGTTTTTTGTGGACCACCCTGTATTGCTGCCGCTAGATGGTGCCTCGGTTTTTTCGTACAGTTTTCAATTGGTGATAGTGCCACTTTGTTTCAATTAAGCTTATCTTTCCTAAAATGGAGTAATTATTTTTAACTTATTTCTAGGGTGGATTTTCATCGCACCGATATCAAGAGATTGAAGCTATAACAATCGTCAGTTGCCGAAAGGACCAATTTTTTCATTCCACCAGTATGTTGTGCAATTATTTATCATACATTACATCAACATACTAATTGTAAATAAACAAATGTACAGAATTTTTGACGCCAAAGAATAAAGCCAATTTTATCCTAATGTAAACAGAAAAGCTGTTCAAACTCCTGTTATTCAGGCGTAGTCTATGACTTGTGAATAACTAAGGCTATTCGGCAGTTTTCTCTTTCATGTCTCACTTCGGTAGTTTTGGTAAAATATCGGTTAAGCCCAACGATTTTATGTTGCAGTAAAACCTCGTTAAGTCAAACAATTTTGTGCTATTTGGTTGGCCCAATACAAAATTAACCTCATTATCTCAAACAAATATCGGTTAACTCAAACTCCAGATGGTAATTTTACTACTTGACACCATGCGTTGTGTCACTTTTGTACCCGAAAAACTTATTTCTACTGTTTTTACTGAGGAATTAGTAGAAGAGTTCACATATTAAACCAATCTACACTTAGCAAACATTGGATGCAAACATGTACTCGGTATTCCCCAGGCCAACAGCCTGTCTTGCGATTTAATGTGTTTCCGTTAACTCAAACAGGTTGTCCTCATGCAAAATTAACAAAGTTATCTCAAACCAACATCGGTTAACTCGACCTCCAGATGATAATTGTGTACCTTTTTCTTAAAAGACATGCATTGCATCAGTTGTGCTTGTCAGGCTGGAACTCCTTTTATGAGTGAGGTTAACTGAACCAAAGTCAAAACAGCAGAGGAATACAAAATAAGCTTTCAATTACCACAACGTTCTTGAAGTGTTAATTCCATGTGAAATCTTACTGTCGAATATAATCATTCCAACCAGGGTTGGGAGGTATACTGGTACTAACGGTGTATCATGGTACTGTCTGATTACTATACTCAAGTATACCATAAATTTTGGTAATGGTACTATCGTAAGAACTGGTATGCCATGAGTGAAGTTCCCTCAAACAAAAAAAAACTAGGTAGCAGACACCGAATCATTTTGCTTTTTAGGTTGCAATGGTTGAGGACAGCAGTAAGGTTCCACCATGTTATTCAAAATGCAAATGATGCTTTGCCTGAACGACATTTATTGTATCTACGTAACATGTTGACAGTGCTCTTTTCCAATAGTTAATACCAAAACAAATAGTTTAGTCCGTAGAGTGCGTTATTTGATCGTTCAGAACCCAGTAACTCCGGAATGGCAACAATCAATTGAAATGAGTGCAGTATTAGAAAAAGAGCACATCTGCGGGTATGTGTCTCTGTAAAATGAGCTAAACACCAGCGGTTTAGTTTGAAGAGCATTGTACAGACGGGTCCAAAGAAGTCTACTAAGTCAAAATTGAAAATCATGAGTCCAGTTCAAGTCTTTGATGTGACAAATTTGGTATTGATAAATGTTGGTACACGTATATGCCAAGTCCAACAAAGCTCACACACCAAATTTGAGTGGAAAATATTGAAAGATAGAGATATAAAGCATGGAAATTTCGACCTTACCTTTGGCCTTTAATAATCAACAAATAGCTGAAAATGGGAAAAAAAAA
>JAHWFP010185414.1:143344-173413 GCA_023313725.1 Lithobius niger | reverse complement strand
GGGGGGGGGGGTCATGTCATGCCCTCAAACATTTGATGAGAAGACTAAGCGTCTGACCTCGCAACTGGGCCTCCTTCAACCGCTGCAAGGATGGCGCTTCATCCCCCGCAGAATGTAAGCATTAACTGAAGATTCTAGTTGCCTTGAAAAAATTACCATTACCTTTTTTAATAGCATTCTCCTTCTCAATGCTGTTCAATACTAGAGAAAACAAACGAAGATGTCCTTCCGGTTCGCTACCTCCATCATAAATAAGTCGAAGCGGAGCGGCAATGCTCACCTTTTCTTCTCTACCCACCACGCTGTTCACTTAGCTCCGGGAAACGTTGAGCTTCCGCCTCCGCTTTTGCCCTCCGCCTCCGCTTGACAATTCCGAGAGCAAAAGGGACACCAAGGGACGGTTCTTCCCCCCTTCCTCGGTGTTCCGCCTCTCCACTTTATGTCCCTCCGGTTGCTGAGAACGTGGAAGTTCTCGAGCTTAAAACGGAACAGGATTCTTTGGAGCCACCGCCTCCGAATCCACTTCTTTCCGAATCCTTTCTAGCGCCATGTGATACTGCGACCACGTCTCCTGTCCCGTGCGGCCAACCGCCTCTGGCAAAGGATCTTCAGTCTCTTACTGAGGAGCTTTCCCATACCAAAGAACGGTATGCTCGCCTCAAGCATCAATTAAAAGCTCGGAAGGTAGCGGCTAAGCTGACCTCCTCCGTTGACTCCCACATTGTGCCACTGGATTTGTCTTCCCGTTCCTCCGAACATTCCACATCCCGCCACACGACGTCCTCAGGTTTATTTCCTTATGGATTCTTCCCTCCGCACCTTCAAGCGGAAGACACATAAGTATACGTCCTCCTGGCTGACATCTCTCCCTAAGCGTCATTGCCCTTCCGTCGCAGAAGCAGGTCCATCCATCGCACTTGCCATTCCGCCTCCGCCTCTACCCCTTGCGACTCCACCTCCGCCGGGATCCTACGACAGTAATGTTCGAGATCCCTACTTTTCACCAGACTCATCCGACTTTGGTCTTCCAGACCCTCCGTTTCAGAGTAACCCTGACCCCTCCGAGATTCCCCTTCCCGAACTCATGAAGACAGTAGAAGAAATCATCCTGAACTGCTTCCTATATAAGCCATCCACTACAACAGACGCAGCCTCCAAAAACAGAGGACTAGCAACGGGCTTTAGGTTTGGTCTCCGCGACCAACTACCACATCAACCTCCGCTCTTAGGCGAATCCACAACGCTTCTTACAAGTCTCCTCTGCAACGGCGGTACCCTCTTAGGTAATGGTTCCCCGCTTGAATTAGACAAAGATCCTCCTCCGCCTCGCCCTGGCCGCGAAAATTACTTCTTCCGCCCGATTGGCGATGACACAGCTAATCCATGTAACTTCGATACTTACCCTCAGTCGGAGTTTTTAACAGCTGACACCAAATTAGACTTCGGTTCAGCCCTCTACCTTTCTCGACAGGCGGCGGTTCCTGTGTTTGTCCTCCGCAACAACGACCGCATCCTCCGCCTTGGCCTCCGGGCCGCGTCCCAAGCAGACGTTCTCAGCACAGCAGTAAACACGCTATGTGAACGTCTCTACACTAACCCTCCGGATGACACTCGTCAACTAACGTTCCTCATTAATCAAGTCTTTCGCAAGAGTTGCTTCGCCACGTATTACGCCATGAACTGGTTCACCCGCGCCCTCTTTAACTCAACACTATTACTGCGAGAAGTTGCACTCAACATAGCATCCAACCTCCACACCTCTACGCGTAACCTCCTCCGCAACCAACCCATCCATGAATCAGAATCGTTATTTCGGGGATTAATACCAAAGGTGGCTCCCCAACTTGACAATTCACGGAAACCACGATACACCAAGTCTCGCATAACTCGTCGCCCTCGTTCCCTGCCGTCAAGATCTGACCCTCCTACAGATGACCAGAGGAATGCCAGGCCTTCCGAACACCTTCGGCTCCGTGCTCTGCCTCGCCCTTTCCAGCCAGAACCCAGGGACGCGGACTCCTTGTCTCGCCGCATGCCTCCTGTCAGCGAATGGACACTGCAACCCGCAATCTGCCATGCCCTATTCCTCCTTTGGCAACGCCCGTTAGTAGACCGTTTGCCACAAGATTCAACAACAGGCTTCCCTTGTATGTCAGCCCTCTTTCGGATCCCCGAGCATGGGCAGTGGATGCACTAACTCTCGATTGGAATCACCTTCATGCCTATGTATTTCCCCCTCCGCGCCTCCTTCTACTTGGCCTGCGGCAGCTTGGTTTCCACTGCTCCTCAGCTTTCTCATCAACTCGCCCCGACAGCTGCCGAATCAATCAGACCTCCTATCTCAGAACGACGGACTGATCCACCACTCAAACCTCCAGGCGCTATGCCTTCACGGGTGGCTACTATCATCAGACTCTTCCGCGCAACAGGCGTTCTTGAGGACGAGGCCTCTCGCATCGCTTCTCGAGCCGTCCACTCCTCTACCACTAAGATATATGACAACCACTGGAAATGTTGGTTTAATTTGTGTATCACAGAACAAGTTGATCCAATCCACCCTCCTATGCATGACCTACTCCGCTTCTTAACCTCCTTGTTCAAAAGCGGATTACAGGGATCCACAATCTTAGTCCACCGATCAGCCTTAAACGCAGTCTTCAAAGCGGTCGGGAATACTGCCCTCCTTACTGACTGCAAAATTTCGTCCTTAATACATTCATTTCTTTTGGATCGTCCACGCATCAGAAAACAGTTCCCAGATTGGGACCTCTCCATCGTATTATCAGCCCTTATGACCTTCCCTACGAACCGATGGCATCCATACGACTCAGCCATCTTACAAGGAAGACACGTGTTCTTAGTAGCCATGGCCGCCTACCTCTGTTGTAGTGAATTACAAGCCTTATCAGCAACCGAAGAGGACTGTTTTTTCCCCCCGGATTACAAAGGTGTCACTCTCACTCCTCGTCTATCCTTTCGTGCAAAAATTCAAGAAACCCATTGAGCGTACTCATCCCTTTATCAATCCCTCCCTCTCCAACATATTAGGAGACGACGATAAATGTGCTTTATGTCCTGTACGTGCCGTCCGCTTTTACCTCAAAGCATCCAAACCCATTCGGAGAAGACGTACCCAGCTTTTTCTTCCATTCAGTACCAAAGTTGGAAATACTCCACACGAATGATCGCCATTTGGCTCAAGAGCGTCATCGTCCAAGCCTATGAAGCACTTGACATCAACTGCGCTGCGGAAGGGATCAGAGCGACAGCCCACGAACTTCGAGCAATATGGGCCCAATATAGCAACATTCCTATCACCGAAATTATGGAAGCTGCCTCCTGGAGACATCCTACTGTCTTCACGTCTCACTACCTCCGTGACATGTCTCACCAAGTGGAAGGTCTATACCGCCTCGGGCCATTTGTTGCCACCCGTCGCATGCTTTAACCCCTTAAACACACATTGCTATTCTGTTTAGGGAACCGGTCGCTACCTGAGGGGACTCCTGTCAAATGGTGCCCGCCGCCTTGACGAAGTCTATGGGAATGCTATTAAAAAAGGTAATGGATTTTTTCAAGGCAACTAGAAACGTCAAAATACCAGTATTACCTGGTTGTTTTGGTTTCTATTGTCTGTTGAAAAAATACATTACCTTGCTCCCGCCCTCCTCCCCTCTAGTCGCCATTCGGGCACTATAGAGGTGTCGAAAAGGTGAGCATTGCCGCTCCGACTTATATATGATGAAGGCTGCGCAGTAGGTAGCGAACCGGAAGGACATCTTCGTTTGTTTTCTCTAGTATTGAACAGCATTGAGAAGGAGAATGCTATTAAAAAAGGTAATGTATTTTTTCATCAGGCAATAGAAACCAAACTCAACCAGGTAATACTGGTATTTTGACGTTTTTGACATTTTAGGAATTCTGGATGAGGCATCAAGTAAAGCAGAGTCAGGTGGATAGCATTGTTAAAAAGGGAGCAGGGGTACACGTGATCGAGACTGACCGAATAAACACATGTAGTCCAGTCTCTTAAGGGGAAAAAAAGTTACTTGGAGTAAGCATTGAAATTTGCTTTGAAAGCATTGAAATTTGCACGGCATTGCTTGAGGCATAAGAAAACATCCTAGAAGGGGTGCCACCTGCAACTGGTAACGAAAGTGTAAAATAAAACATGATTTTTACATGGCTGTAATAGCTTAAAACCTGCAGATGGTCATTGTATCAAAGTTTCATTAAAAAATTAACATTTCCCACAATATTGTCCCATTTTATTTTAGGCAAGCAAAATGAATTTGAACAAAACAAAAGCATGCAACACTGTCTAAACTTGTTGAAACCCAACCTAGGATTTAATTTGCCTAAAGATGAAGTTACAATGAAAACTAACATTCTGTTTGGCTTTGAAAATGGGTGTTTTATAGTTTCAAACCTTAAAAAAAAAAAGTGTCATCTTTAATATTAATGTAAAAGAATATAAATAAATATCTTGAAATGTGCGTATGGACGAGGGCTAGCCTCACACCGAGTTTCATCAAGTTTACACGGCCAGTTTTTGAGCCCCGTCCGTTTTACCTGCTGTGGGACTTAGCCATTTTTTTCGAAGTGACTGTCGTAGGGTTTTTTTCGAATAGCATTTCCAGCCTTATAATCAGCCTACTGCAGCAGTTTTGCCCCATGTGTGTCCCATGTGTATCCAAATGCAGTGTTTTTGCATGTGCACTTCTGGGCACACACAAGATGGACTCTGCAACGACTTTATATCCAGCCCTGTCCCAATCAAAATTGTCTGGAGTTGTTGCAGATTGTTAATTCTGAGAGCTTGGCATGCACGATTGATGTTAATCGGAATCCACTTGAATAATTTGCTAGAACTTCAAAGGATTCCACACAGGCTTTAAGTATCACGTTCTATGCGCACAAATGAACAACAGAATAAATTTCTTAAATTGTAGAATAAAGTTCCAGAACTGGAATGTTGGCTTAGCTACGTTATCAGAACCTGCTGTTGTCTGGTTTCTAGGCATAATTTTGATTTGAAGCTTTAACAAAGACAATGCAGTGATATGGTGGCTGTACCCTGTCGAAACCATCAGAAACCGTTGAAAATGACTCGGTTGTCCCATACATGAAGCCACTACAGCATCACTTACTGTAACTGTCCTTCCTAAACTGCCCCTATTCAGAAAATAAGCAATTGTGTGCCATAGGCTGTTTCATATGGAATATTCTAAACATCACCATGAAGTGTGCTTCTCCAGGTGTCTGAAGTGTGTTTCTCTGTGTGTCTGAAGTGTGTTTCTCCATGTGTTTCAGGATTGTCCAATTTAACATACTTGGCAGGTGCATACAGTTTTCGTCAATTTTTCGAAATTCATCTTCTTGCATTTGGGAATGGTCACCTTAGAAGGCTTGATCTAGCTAGATTTCGACGATCGCTCATGTTTGTTGGGTAACGAGGCGATGCCTTTTAAAGCACTATTGTCAGCTAAGTTAGCCAACTTGATTGTAACTGGCACAGAATCACCGATCGCATCTCTGAGCCTCCGTGGGCCGATCATTGGACGGCTACTTTTATGCTCCATTACAGCTGCCTCGTCAGACTGCAGCTGACGATGGACGCTGACCAGACTTCACTAACTTACGGGAAAGTTATGGAGGTCACTCGTTGTGATTACGGGGTGGAGATTTACTATGATCGTGCTTTTTAATGTCATATTTACCAGAAAGTTCTTTGTTTACGGCTTTCACCAGATCTTTTTTCGACAAAGCACATATTTTCGAAGATTTCACAACATTTATGTCACTTTTAAGTCTTAGGAACAGAATTGTCAGTTTTTAATGTCTTTGGCACAGTTTTCTTTTCTGTAGACAAAACAATGGCTTTAGGTCTGCACGAAGCTTTGGTCTAGCGCAGTCCGCTCGAGGTGGATAGCTTGTCGTTCCCGCTTGTAGATGGAGGTGCTGTCGTTGTGGTGTCGTTGCTGGAATGCTCGCTAGTGTCAGAATGGGAAAGGAGAGCCACCATCTTGAGAATGTGCTTTGAGCACACCAAAACGCGTATCGATACGATCAGAAATGGATTTTGACAAATAAGTTTTGGCTACATCAAATTTGGCATTCATGTGCACATCAGTGCTGCTCCGAACATTGTTAACAGTGAGGGCTAATATACTTGGATCAATGCGGTATGAGGTAGAAGTAGAGTGATCGTCATCATCACCATCATTAACAATGTCAGCGTCATTTAAAGCGTTGGTGACTGGGAAAAAATATGCAGGAGGGACTGCGTTGATCTTTCTAAACGCAAATTTAACAATTCGACAGTCCAGTCGCTACGGTATTTTCACCGTAAATCTAACGAGGATTTAGGAGGCGATTTGCGAACATGCACAATTTTTGGGTGTGCTTTGCAGTCAACTGAAGACGAATGACTATGTTGTTCTTGACATCGAGCGGATATTCGCCCGGTTAACTGTATTTTAGTCACAGACTCCGAATCACGCAAGGTACAATTGTCAGTCGTAAAATTGCAAGCTCTACATTTACAGCTTGCTGGGTGAAAATCGTTAGGAGTTTTAGTAGGAGTGCAAGTCGGATAGTCACCTGACTCGATCAGTTCCTTCGAAGAGTCACTAACAGTAAACATGTTGGCAATTGTTCAAATTTCAATAAATGAAAACTAGCATATGCGGCATGCTGTAACAACCATCGTGTCCAGAGCAATATGCAACGTCATGGCCATCTGCCTGTGTTAATAAGGAACCACAGAGCAGCGCCACCAGTGGGAGCTAGTTGGTACTAGATTATTTTAAAAATTATTTTAATTATTTGATTTGGGCAATTAAAACCTAAAATAATACATTTTGCCATTTGTTACTGAAGTAAGTATTTTGCAAATAGTAAGAAACTGCTTATGCTTACCCAATGATAACTCCAAATATTCCAAGTTCACTAACCATATCGCATAACTCGACAGGCTGGTTAGGCCGTACCATATAGTTACGAACAGCTGGTGAATGAATCCGATCCATAAGAATATAGGCTGTTCTGTCATGCGACTTTTTTATTGTGTGTAAAACTTTACGAATATCATCATCATAGAAGTTGTTTCCTGCAGCCAAGAAACGAAACAAAACAAAAAATATATAAATAGAAACTTTGCAGTGGCAACTCGATTTTTGGGTCCGTGATGACGTAATCTTTTTATACAGCGAGTCATAACCAGGTTTTCCAAGCATTAATGCAAAAAAAACTGAAGAAAAAACTTCTAAATATGGTACTTTAATGTTACTAAAACAGCAACACCCTTGCCTTGACACATTGAAACCAATTTGCAAAAATAAACGAACAGAAGCAGCAATAGAAACCCACGAACAAGTCAGATCTGTGGCATAAGCTATCACACTAATATTTCAAAATAACAATCTCAGTTTTGATACTCATTACTAAAGCATACTTGAGAGAGAAATAAAGCGCACATCTTAGCTATGCAGTCCTTATGTTTCAAAAATACCCTTGGTATAAAAAAAAGCCTTGCTGTTAAAGAAAAATTTGTATACAATATCAGGTCTTTTTAAATGCAACGAAATACAAAAAGAATATTTGAAATGTGTTGTGATGAGGAGTATACACTATACTGAAAAAGATTTCAAAGTTTCTAATTTTGGTTTAATTTCTTACTGACTGTATGCCGTAACGAGCAACAGTTTGAACCCAGTTTGATAAGTCTTAATTTATCAGAAATTTTGTAAGGTTTTGTTGTATGCTAGTATGTAAAAACATTATATTAAAGATAAAATTAGTTTTTACTTATCCTAAAATACCTTTAGTGTGGGCCAACTAAATTTATATTTATGCTCCATGTTTAGACCTTACATTTTACTTTTAGACGCTTCACTAGCTTACCACCCGATGGCATGTATGCTCACCTCCCAGCATCCATCACCACCCAGCCTAACAATTGTTTGTAGAACAATTGTGTTCGGGGACAACGGGTGGGTTTACACTAACAGTAAGTATTTTAGGATAAGTAAACAAAAGAGGCAGTGTATAAAGTTCCGTGCAGGTACTGCAATGCTGCTTATATAGGAGAGACTAGAAAAGGAGTACGCACCAAGGTTGCCCCCCATCAGACGGCAAATGAGAAGGATGACAACGGCATCACAATCCACTAGAAGTCTTTAAAGCACAAGGCTGACTAGAAAAACACGAGTACTTTTCTCAAGTCGAATGCTGCACGTGATTCCCACCTCCGTTGTCTTGAATCTCTTGCGATTGAAAAGCATGAGAGAGCGGAGTGTTTTTAATGAACATCCAAGGCCCAACTTTCTCTAATGAGGCACACTTGGTAGGAAGAAATCTCAGCAAGCAGTTGAACCGTCAATGGAGTTTAACAAGAGCACCGCGTCTGCAGCCGTATGTATACGGGTGGCTGCGATCACGGCCAAATTCGAATGCTCAAGTTGGAAAAGCAGACGATGTTGTTGAGCAGACGATGATGTAGTCGAAGGCTAGAAAATCTTCTAAGCCTAAAGAAGATAGCGTGGGATATCGAAAATTTGCTGGACAAAGTAGTTGTCCGTGATGTGAAGTTTTTTAACGGATCGAAATTTTCACAGTATGAACTGCAGCGATGTTTTTCGAGATATTAGCAAGACTCATTCCCAACCGTTTTTGAGGAAAGTGAACACTTGGGTTGGTAATTATGTGTCGTTAGTGAAGTTTGATTGGCAACTTAGCATTTAATTTGGCTTGCTCAAGAGAGCGGACCATCCCATGAAGTTTGGCGTTTTGGCCTAAAGCCGGAGGCGTGCTTGGTCAGGCCATCACTGCGACCACCGCCTACCAGTTTTTGTGTGCACGAATTGAGGGTTGTCATGTCAAGTTAAAAGACCGTCGGACTAGCACATGGAGTGTTGTTTTAAAGTGCATTTAACGAGTGATATGTGGGACAAGTTGCAGAAGTATATCAAGGAGCAGTGTGAGTGGGAAAGAGTGACAAAAGATCGTCATAAAAAGAAGCTGAAAAAATGGGGATACGTGTGCTCTCCTATGAAATGGACCTCATACGTGCAAAGAAAAATGTTTTTGGTGAGGTTTCTGTGCTTGAGCCAAGTGAGAGTAGAGGTGAAATGGAGGCCGAGAAAGGTAGTGACTTTTATTCAACGACCAAGAAAGGCAGTGACTTTCAATTTGTGGTGTAGACAACCTGGCCTGTCACAAAATTACGTTAATCATCAGTAAAAATAGTAGTGACGTTGTCAGTCACGAAAAATACAAGCTGCTACGTTACAATATAACACAACTGACTGTATTCAGACGTGAAGTGGTGAAGGAAACTTCTGCCTTTCGTAAGCATGTTTCTGTGTTTCAGTCTGCCTTTTGTGTTATATGTAAGGTGTTCGTCTCGCAACACCTTACATATAACAGAAGGCAGACTGAAATACAGAAACATGCTTACGAAAGGCAGAAGTCTCCTTCACTACGACGAAGCGTCAATCCGGGCCTTGTAAATGAAGCAGATGCTCCTTTGTCACGACGCAATGATGTCATCCCCAACTGGACGAAGCAGCAGTGACGCATTAGCCAAAAAAAAAAAACTCCGACAACAACAACACAGCGCCAGCAACCACAAAGAAGAAATGTGCAAAGCGGCAAACCCACCAATAGGCCAAGAACAGGCCAAGGATCGGCCAAAGCAACGATCTCCCATCGAAGAACACATGGCGATGGTGGTAGCGGCATCCCATAGTGAATGGAACACGCACGGATGTCACGACAAAGCCAGGAAAACGTGTCCAACCACGGCAAACTCGATAGCGCTAAGCAACAAAATTTTGGCAGACAACTGCAACGAAACTCCCGACACCACAACTGGGGCTGTGGGGGGGGGGGAGATTGAGGCTTAATGGCGCGTCGACAGCTAGGTCATTAGCACCAACCTCAGTCACAGTGCAGTGGTCCGGGATACCGGGGCTGAAACGGGAGTACATGGCCTCCAACACATTCGTTCCAAGCAGAATGGGGAAGGGCAAAAAAACACACAGGCATTCATGATATAAATGACAATTCCAACTCGCAACACCAAGGGCGTTTGTCTCCCAGAAACAAAGAGGCAGACTCGATGGAGCCAGCCACACCGTTGCAACATAAATCTGCCTGCCAACACGCCACATTACCACTATCATACCCATTCCAAGTAGAAGGGGGAAAACAAAAATCACACCGTCATCCACAAATCAACGATATATTCCTACTCACAACACCAAGGACCTATGACACCCAAAAACTCCTGGTGTAAGCACGAGTTTACACCCCGATGTAAGTAGAGTCAAAGGTCCGAGTCATATTCAAGCAGAGAGGAAAGCATACAACTGACACGGTCGAATGCTCAAACGAAAGGGAAGGGGCTTTGCGTGCTGAGAGTGGCATGCAATGCCATCTGGTGAGGAGCCGTGGAAGCCTCTTAAAAGTGAAATTAAGGTCTTTGAGCATGGAGCATTTACTTGAACTAATTAAAGCTAAGACTAAAGGTTAGTATTTTAGGATAGTAGTGAAAATGCTATTATGATAAATATAGATTTAGAAAATCATAGTTTTGCATGATAAAGGCAATAAAAGCAAAAACGAATATTATTGAGTGGCTAGCTATAGCCTGTGTTTTGCACAACGCGAGTTGTACGTTATATTGAGTCCAGCTTTTATTTTCGCAGCACAGTATGCGCACAATTTCAAAATAAAAGATACCAATATCTTCTGCAGTTTTTAAACAGTCAGCAATCTGGATATCAGGGGATAAGACGATTGTCTTCATCTGGCATGTTCGATCGTCTGATTTTTGAATCGGCGGCCGAGCCTATCCTCCACCACTTGTGAGGTGGAGGCTACGTTCAGCCGCCAACTCAAAAAGGAGACCATCGAACATGACATAGTGACGTGATTCTTCTATTTTGCTTGATGAAGACAGTCGTCTGAACCCCTTTATCTCCAGATTACTGACTGCCGAAAATTTGCAGAACATATTGGTATAGATATCCTTTTTATTTTGAAATTGTGCGTATACTTTAAATTGCCTAGTAAACGCCCTGGCATAGCTAACACCCACCTCCCAAAAATACCTTAAGATCAGAAATCGTGTAGTAGCCTTATTAACCCTCTCATCACCCGCCCAATTTTTTTTTAGTCAATCAAAAAATTGACTAGAAGCTTAATTTTAACGAAATCAACGTTTTATCCCTTTAAATCTTGGTTGCTCTGCAGCAAAATTAATGAAAAGATTCATAAATTTAAAAAAATAAACGTTTAATCCAACACGATTCACGGGAGTGTTTGTAATCACGGAAAAGTCGGTAATATTAGGCCTAGGTGATCGATCATTGATGTGCGTAATATGGATTATGTCTAGCGAAAACGCTATACCTTTTTATCATTTATTATCTAATTTAGTTTATTAGATCGTCCTCCTTCCAATATCTAACATAATTCAAAGTTAAAACTAATTTTTGCGGATTACTAAAATCAATAAAATTAAACTCCATCTGCTTTAAACGAAAACGAAAAATCATCAGTCTTAAAGACGGCAAATATTTTCGCGCTATCGAAACCGGACTCCGGAGAGCAACATGCAAGCAGTCAAACACGTCAGTGCGAATTACGCAATACGCTGTGCATACGCCAGCTGAAGTTCAAATGCATGCAAGGATTCGTGCGAGTTTTTAATGAATAATAAAACTTCCTAAGTTAAAGAATTCAAGAAAGAAGTAGCAGAATGACGTCAGAGAACGAAAATTAAAGCGATCCACACGGAATCAACAAGAAGGACGATTTAAAAGATCGTGCAAACTCTTAGGCTGCGTTCATGGAGAAAACCCAACGACTAAGCGGACGCCGAAAGCTTACGCGGTAAAGAAAAACAAGCAGTTCGCCCAGCCGCGTGTTGGCTGTTGTCTCCGCTGCCCGCGAGCTCCAAATCGCGGTTATGTTTATGGCCGTTTTAAGCGTAAGCTTAAAGAGAAACGTGATGCTCACTCGACAATATACGACGGTATGCGAATCAGACAATGTGGCACAAGCCACACAATATAACAGCGCGATAAGCTTGGCGGTTGTTGTTTTAGAACAAATACGTGCCAATTATTAAATTACGGGCAGGCTTTTGAATCACGGAAACCAGCGAAGTGGCTACTCGTAAGCGGCAACACGTGGTCAGCCATTTTCCTATCCCAGAATGCATCTCAACAGACCTGGTTCCCGCTGCCCGCGTACGCGGTGCGCGGCATTTTTCTAACTCAAACAGATCGGGGGACCGCGCGCGGGACGAACGATTCGCTAGTGCCTTCCCGCGTGAGCTTTTGGCGTAAACAAACAGGCGGACGCAGATAAGTAGCACAATTCCTTTCAAACGCCGCGCCACGCGTCCTCTCTAGGCGTTGCGCGCGGTCCATAAACAAAGCCTTAAGCCTAACGTAATCACTAATCAGGTTAGTTAAGGCATGACAAAAAAACTTCAAAAAATACTTCTCATCCGATAAAATGTGTCTTCCAGCAAGTCATCGGACATCCACAAATTAGATTTACTGCAATTTCCGCACTCAGGGTAAAAGTCCTGTGGGGTCTTCTTGTAAGCGCAAAACGGAAAACGTTGCCTTTGGCCACGATTCCAGAGCTTTAAAGCAACCGCCATCTTGGTGGCGTTTTGGGCATTTTCTTCGCGTATTTCACCAAACAAATAGCAAACAGAGCATCCGTGTGTCCTACACGGATGCCTGAAGTGAAGTGGTACTAAACCCAGGATATAAGGGAAGGGCCACTAGCGACCCTAGGGAGAATTAGCTAAACTAATCTTATGAGTTTAAAACTGGGTGAGTCTTAAATTTCATCGGGCATTAAATAGCCAAATCAAAGTGATTTAAGCATATACTGAAGGTTAGCATTTTGCAGATAGTAAGAAACAGACGTGATTCACCACCGGGAAATGCGTGCGTTGACTTATTTATCATCGTAGAGTTATATATTGTTAGACGGAAGTTCCGGCGGAAGTGGACGCGTAGTTCTGGATCCGTGGAGCCTCAGTAGTGGACGCGAGGTTCCACGCATCCAGACAGTGTAAGCAATTGAACATCCAGTCCACCGCGTCCATTATGACGTTACTCTGCATGGCATTTTCCGGTCGTGAATCGCGTGTCTGCTTTGAAGGTTGGTGATGGTTATAAATTAATTGCAACTTTGAATTAGGTTAGATATTGGAAGGAGGGCGATCTACTCCACTAAATTTGTGAATAAATGAGAATAAAGCCATATGTTAATGCTAGATTGAACCCAGATCACACATGTGTATAATCAACTTTTCCACGATGGATTTAGGCCTTAACGCCCACCCCAAAAAATATGTTAAGGACAGAAATCTTGTAGTAGCTTTGTTAATGCCCCCACCACTTTTTATCGAATTAATTTTAGCCGCCCATGGGAGTTTAATAGGAGATTTACAGTACTGTGCTGCAAAGATCAAATTTCTAAGTAAGCGACACAACATTTTTATAATAAAGTTTTGATTTTACAGTTTTGCTTGTGAGTTTCTTCCAGTCCTGGATTCGTCCCCTTCAGATTGCAACACATGCAATACGAACAAAAGTCATCAGAAAAATGCTCACTTTCACAACAAAAGACACTCACACTGTTTAGCAAAATTTTTAATAGTTAACTACTATCTTCCTCATGCCTCCATCTCCATTATTGTCTGCTTGTTCGTTGCAATGCTCCAAACTTGGTGCGTTGCATAGCCTCCCAATTTTTTCAGGCACGTCAGGCGAGTTGCATAGCCTCCCAATTTGTGTAGGTTGATCCGGACAATGTTCCCTGCCGATCAGATGCGAAACTCGCGGGTAGGAGGGACCTTGAACGTTCAGAAGTAGAATCCCTTGGCTTTTATGTTGACCAATAGCAATAGATTCGAAGCACCGGAGGTGTCTGTTTCATGCCTCGTTGGACTTGATCAATGTACTGGTGTCATGCTACCTATCTTGTGATTTGTCTCCATGCAATGAACTGCAATGCCGTTATCTTTGACAGCATCCCGAACATTCCCCATGCGTTGTGCAAGCCTCGTCCTTTTCTTGTCTTCTTGTCATGAAAGCCATGGAATTCCACTTTAGGACTGTGCGAAAATCGAAACTTTCGATTCGATTTCGATTTTATTATGTTGTCGAAATCGAATCGAATCCATCCAAATCAAAATCGAAAAATTCGATTTTGTGAATTTTTTTTTCAATAAATACACTTAAAATAAATTTAAAATTGTCGTAGTAGTGTGTACGTGTGCCCCGTTGGCAGGAGGGCGCCACGGTACGCATCACGAGGCCGGCTGCGTGTGGCCCAGCATACTGTGTGGCTCGCGCTGGCGGCATGGAGCTTGTTTTGATATACGTAAATATAGCTGATTCATATGTACTAGGGTGGCACTTATTTTCGAAGTTGCAAATTTTTATGGTCCTACCCTCTGATTTTGTTCCAATACATAAAAAAATAATTCTCGCAAAATTTGAGCAAAACTGAATAATATTTAGAGGTAGCTCAAAGAAGTTGAAGTTTCTCGCGTTATTGTTCAATACATTGTGCTTTGAGCACAGGCCAATGCTCTCGGTATGATGTCTATTGATGAAGACAAGCAGTTCTTACTAGCTCAGCGAGAGCTAGGATGACGAGGGTCACTGGTAGGTTTGGACGAAAATCTCGCCAAAAGGGAGAACAGGGTGGCAGAGAGCAAGAAGATGTTTGCAAGGCGTCGGCGATTAAAGCAACTACGAGAAGCCTACAGTTTAACTGCAGTGCTAGCATCTTCAGTTTAGGATAAGATGGGCAAGTCCAGCCTTTGGTGGACTTAGATGAAAGGATCAGCTGGAAACAGTGATTAACAAAAGTTATTTTTACAAGTTTCAAGTCGAAAGGCGGCAATTATCCTTGCGGCAACTGCCAACAGTAACAGCTAACAGCTAATGCTGTGGCATCAGTAACACTGATCTGAATCATGACATCAGTCACATCATACAACGAAAAACAATGGAATGTTGCGCTGTGAATTTTCCAAGCTCACAGAAGATTTTCAAGGACATGTTCCTTTAGTCATGCACTGGGATGGAAAACTGACAAGATATTCGATTGAGGGAAAAAATCAATACTCCTCATGTCATGAAAACGAGCTTCTCAATAACTTAATGTCGCCAAACTTCAGGTGGGAACAGGAGAAGCCAAAGCAGCTGCTGTTCATCAAGCATTGAAGATTGGGGTATCCAAGGCAAGGCGGCTAATATGTGCTTCGATACCAAGACTTCAAACAATGGCCAGCCACGGTGCTTTCATCATCGTAGAGCAGTAGCTCGGCAAAAATCTTTACTTAGCCTGTCGACACAGTGCTATGGAACTCATAATTTAGGGCCAGCCTCCAAGTTTGTATGGGGGTCTTCCTCAGTTCCCGAAGTTCTTTTTAAACGACTTCAAGCACAGTTGGTGTTCATAGATAAAGGCAGATTGCAGAAAGGTGTTAATGGCCTGGATATTTTAAAGTTGTTGGAGAACACAAGGAAAGCATCCTGGAATTTACCAAGAAACAGCTCCAGGAGGAACAACCGAGAGAAGATTACCGAGAAATCTGTGAGCTTATGATTTTTTGGGTGCAGTTCCTACTCGAAGATTATGAATCGTGGCTGCCGGAGAAATGCATTGCAAGGTGGATGTCTAAAGTCCTTAACTCCTTCAACATCTCGATGTTCTAGTCCCAGTTCAAGCTTACTCGTCGAGAGAGTGGGCTTTGCGACCTGTGAATATTTGCCATTCTGGTATATCTGAAGGCATGGACGACAATTCCTTTAGGCTTTAGCACCAAATGCACCAACATCGATTTCCTGTTATAACATTCTTGACTAAAGCATTCACGCTGCCATTTCCAAAGCAGCTTAGGAAAAGCTTGCAAAGCACCTGTGATTTTGAACAGGTTCGTGTAAAATACTTCGTATCATCAGCACCTGTGATGTTTGTCGGAACACCTAATGTCGCTTTCGCTGTATAATATGCAGTTCCCTCCATCTACAAAGTAGCTTACAGGTAAGGCCATGAGAAAGGAAGAGATAGATAGGACCTTTCAAAGTGAATCGGTGTCGACCTCAAATCCTTTTGAGAAGTAAATTTTGAGAATTTTGCAAGCAACAGATATAACGTGTAATTTGAAGTAATGCAGTTTCCAATCAGTTCCTTCTATATGACCTATTAACATAAGAAGATACCTACAAGAAAGCTGTAGAGGTAGTGAGGTCAATGAAACGTGTGAATGTCCACGTTGAATGTGGGGGTTGCATTAATTCAGGAATTCAGTGGAATCTTAAACAGAAACGAACCTCCGCTGCAGTTCTCGTTGAAGTGATAAAAGGTAGCCACCGAGTTTTCCTAGATGCTTGCTGGGCCTGCTGGATGAATGGCTGAAGCTAATAAATATCGAACACTGAACCTGACTGAAACATGAACAATTGAAAAATGCAAGAATTCATGCAATCAATCGTTCATTAAGTGAGAACACATTATTTCTTGAGATGTTACAGTAGCGGCACTATACAAGCTGAATACATAAAATTTCAGGCGTCTTGAGCTACCTCTAAATATTAATATTTTTCCTTTAATTTTTTTCTGCATAGTTTCTACCATAAAAGGAACAACTTTGGAGGGTAGGGTCCAACAATTTCTAAAAAAAATTAAAATCAATTTTTTTAGCGTCACCCTAATATGTACGTCTCTTACCATTATTTGGCTTAATGTCATCACACAACAAAAATAAAAATTAGCATCAAATAAAATATTTACTTATAGTCAAAATCGTAACACAAAACAATGATAGACGGTTTTAAACAAATTATAAAGCCCAACTTGAGCATGTCAGCGGCTGTAGCTCAAAATAATGTGTTTAGAATGAACAGAAAAACTTTTACAACGAACCATTATTGGTGGTTGGAACCCTATGACATACCTAATTGTAAATAACGGATGTTAACTCTAATAGTTTGATGCTGGAAAACGTTTTTGTGGACGCCAAATTCAATTGCTTACATGCATTCATCTCTACCTCGATCGCTATAAAGTGCCTCATAAAGTTTGTTTACTTTCGGTAGTATTCAAAAACCTAATCTGCGTGACCTGGTTCACCAAAGCTAAACCGGAAGTCGGCTAAACCGGAAGTCGCCTCTCAAAAGCAATATGGCCACTGGAGTTAGCAACGAACATCTTGAAATCAACTGCTACGATGTTTTTAAGGATTACAGAATTAATTTTGATTCGTTTAATGTTGAATTTTTAATTAAAGGTGTCATTTTCTTGCATTTATTGACATCAGTATGGTATTAACTATAAAACAAATTAAAGCTAACAAAACAAAAGGTAAGGAAGCCTAAGAAGTATTTTGACTTCCTAAAAGCTAGGCACCTTATTCAAATTTTTCACCCTAATGTTGATTTAAAAAAAAAAAAAAAGATAGTTCCATTTATTTACAATAGTATGGTAAGAAACTAAAAACCTAACCTAGAAAATAAATGGAAACTGCAAAAATTAGGTAGTGGGATCTAGGCTTATTGATAGAATAATTTTTTACTACAGTAGCTTGTTTTGAATGAACTCCTTCTCTAAAGCACTAATTGTTGTGGTCCCTAGCTATTTGTTCTAATGAAATTCCACTTTTCAAAAGCGAATTTGTAATTTCGTTTGTTAAGACTAACTGACAGCAACACTATTTGAGATGATCTGTCAGATGGATGAAAGTTAAGTTTTAACTCCTCCCTTACAAGAAACAAATGCAGAAGACCATTTCACTGTGTTGTAATGCTTTTGCTGCATTTTATGTAGCAACTATGTATGGTACCTACCATGTTAACCATTGCTAAAATAGTGTTGCCATAGAACCCAATAATTTCCCAAAATTGCGCAATGTATGGATTTAATTGGACGAAATAAAACCTCAGGAAGTTGCTGCTCAAAAAAGTGATAAGACAATAATAACATTATAAACTTAAATAAATGCACATTTTATAATATAAATTGTTGACTGTAATAAACAAAAAGAACACTCGTTGGTACCATGGCATTGTATACAAGAAAGTGCAACTATTTTTTTTTTTGGGGGGGGGGAGGGGTTGGTTTGTTTTCTAACTTTGTGTCAATCCAAAAATGTAGTTTAGCCTAATAAACGAACACACAATTCAAGTTCGCATGCAGTGAAATAATACTAGTTTACCCGGAATGTAATTACTGAAACTTGATAACTTTTTTCAAAGGCTAGCCCATAGAGAAACAAATTGAAAAACAAAATAGATCAAAATCGAAAAAGAAAAAAATTGAATTTTGAAATCTAATAATCAAAATCGAGGTTTTCTTCCCCCAAATCGATCGAAATCGAATCGAACCCAAAATATTATTATCGCACACCCTTATTTCACTTATGAACGTTCAAGGTCCCTCCTACCCCGCGAGTTTCACATCTGATCGGTAGGGAACATTCCAGGCAATTAAGTAGGAAGTGGAGACTACATGTGGCAATTCGCTGGATCAGCCTGCACAAATCGGGAGGCTACGTAACTCACCTGGCGGGCCTGCAAAAATCAGGCGGCTATGCAATGCACCTAGTTTGGAGCATGGCAACGAACATGCAGACGATATCGGAGATGTCAACCGAGATGTAAACAAAGTCCAAACTAACTTTAAGGCCTGAGGAAGATAGTAATTAACTATCAAAAATTCGCTAGACAGTGCGAGTGTCCTTTTTTTGTGAAAGTGAGCATTTTCCTAGTGACTTTTGTTCGTTTTGTAATGGAGTTTCACTGTACGAAAACTAACAATGTTTTCGGAACACATGCAATATTTTCCCCCCATTTCTAAAGCTCCAGTACAAAAATCGTAACATGTGAGATACATCTAAGTCGGCTTTGCATTAACCGAAATTTACTGTTGCATGTAAGACATTAATTTCGCCTTAAATATTTTGCAGCAGATGTCACATTTGGATGGCCTTCCCCCCATTTGTGCGTGATGCTTTGGCCATATGCATGTTATGCAGCAGGCTAATTTTGTGCGCAAACGTGTAGCTGCACACCAGGCATTTAAACAGCTTTTTGCATGTACTGTAAATCGTAGATTAAATGCCCATGAGCTTATGCAGTTAATTGGCAAAAATAAGGGGGTGGGCTTTAAATCAAGCATTATCAATTTTCTAACCTTTCTGGACAACTATTACAGAAAATTCGAAGCTTTTGAAAGACCAATTTTTACATCCTTTTAATTGTTATGAAGAAGGGAGGAGGTTTAAGTGAGAGATGCCCAAGCCTTGTGCAGGTGCTAGGAGCTAAAGGAAGAGTCCAATACGACTACAGGGAAGGAGAAGGGACCAGTAAACATACCAAACAGTACTATAGTATCTCTATTCACATCATAACTTTTAGGTAATTTTTCGTAGAAAAACGACTATTTGAGGGGTGGGCTTTAACTCCACTATTTCATGATTATGTCTTTACAGCCTTTTAGGGGGTGGGCTTTAGCATCAACTGGGCTTTTAATACACGATTTACGGTATGCCTTTGTTCGTACCGCACCAGTAGAGTTTTGTGTATAAAACTATTGGTGCACTTAATGCATTTGAATGGTTTACAGCTGTATGTGTGCAGCCAAATTAGATAAATGAGTAAACGATTTATTGCATACATTACATTTAAACAGTTTTCATCAGAATGTGTGTTCCCATGTGCATCCATAATTAGAAAATGATTTAATCTATACATTATATTTAAACAGGTTTATTTATGTTGCCTTTCGCATGTTGCCTATTTAACTAAGAATTAATTTTCGTTTCGAAGTTGGCTAGACAAATTCACCGATTTGTTGTAGGAATTACGTAATTTCACGTTTTCGTCATTGAAGCTTCACAATAGTTGTCTTTTTCGGCTGTTTCCATGTTCTTTCAACTCCGGTACAAAAACAAGAATGGCAAAACCCGTGAAAAAGCCACTGAGTTGCACCTCAGTCACTATGCCACTTTACTGTAAACGTACCAGATTGCATTAATTTTTTAATGAACTGTGAACGCTCAGTCGGCTTTGCGTTGAAACGTACCGTTAGAACATTAATGTTTGCCTAAATGTTTTGCAGCAAATGTCACATTTGGACGGTCTTTCCTTCATTTGCATGTGACGCTTCACCTATTTGCATGTCACGCAGCAGGCTAATTTTGTGTGTAATGGTGTTGCTGCACACCACACATTTAAATGGCTTTTCGCCTGTATAAAATGCATTTGTGCTGCACATGCGCTTTGTATGTAAAACTATTGGCTCACTTAACACATTTGAAAGGTTTTTGTGCAGCCAAATTAGATCAATAAGAAAATGATTTTTATATATATCACATTTATACAGTTTGCCACCCTTAAGTGTATGCCTGTGTACATCCAATATTAGATTAACGAGTAAATGATTTAATCAATACATCACATTTAAACAGCTTTTTCCCTGTACGACACAAAACATGTCTTAACAAATTGCATTATTATTTTTTGTAATGAACTAATTTTTACATTAATTTAACTACAAATAGATTCTTGGTTGGAAATTGGTTAGGATATATTTATCGATTAGTCGTAGGAAATGCGGAATTTTACGTTTTCTTCAAAGTTTAGCAATAGTTACGTCTTTTTTGGCTACTTCCCTTTCTTTCAACTCCAGAACAAGAATAAAAACTAAAATCGCAATCCGCGAAGAAGCTAGTGAGCTGTACCTAAGTCGGAATGTATCACTTCAATTTACTACAAAACCGTACCAGATTCTATTAATTTTTTTAATGAACTGTGAATGCCAACATGTTATACCTAAGTCGGCTTTGCATTAACCAAAATTTACTGTTATGGACATTAAAAAAAGTTGGTTCTCAGGCCTCACCTGATTTTTTCACTAGAAATAAAAAGAAACGACATGGCAAAAACGG
Organism: Lithobius niger; assembly: GCA_023313725.1. Taxonomy (NCBI): domain Eukaryota; kingdom Metazoa; phylum Arthropoda; class Chilopoda; order Lithobiomorpha; family Lithobiidae; genus Lithobius; species Lithobius niger. The sequence continues at coordinate 152,415 of JAHWFP010185414.1, read as the reverse complement.
CACTTAGGGTGAGGCATGAGACACAATATTATCATTCTTGTCATTACCTAATTTAATGAAACGTCGTAAGCAGAATTATGAACTAGCAATCTTTATTTACCCAAAATAAAAAATAATTCCCTAAAAGAGCATATATGGCCGAAAATGAAAATAAAATAAAACAAATAAAATCTACTCGCTCAATTTCTTGTAAAAAAGGACTGAAAACCTACTTTCTTTTTTTAAGTGGCCTTTAACATTAATTTTCGTCCTAAATGTTTTGCAGCAGGTGTCACATTTGGTCTTTCTCCCATTTGCGCGTTACGCAGCGGCCTAATTTTGTGCGTAAAGACGCTGGTGCACACCAGGCATTTAAATGGCTTTTCGCCTGTATGCACGAGTTTGTTCTGCACCCATTGAGTTTTCTGTATACAACTAATGGCGCACTTAATGCATTTGAATGGTTTTTCAGCTGAAATTAGATAAGTCAGAAAACAATTTATTGCATACATCACATTTAAAAGGTTTTCCACCCGAATGTGTAACCACCCCCACGTAGTTCCAATTTAAGATTAATGATTTATTGTATACATTACATTTAAAAGGTTTTTAACCAGAATATGTGTGTCTGTCTGTCTGTTTTTCCATCCATTATTAGATCTTCATTTTCAGAAGGCAAACAAACCGGAAGATCTATACTGGTTACATAGTGGTGTTTTAAACCATTATGCCATGTGCAGGTGGAGCTCCCACAGTGCATCAAGTTTGTCTTTTAGAGTGAGGAGTAAAGTTGTTGATTTGTTTATAAGATATCACAGGACCTATCTATAAACAAATCAACAACTTATCTTCCCCATTCTATGAGACAAACTTGATGCATGGTGGGAGCGAGATTTCGAATCTGGTGACAGTTAAAAACACCATCATGTAACTGGTATATATCTTTCTGTTTGCTCGCTTCCCATCTGAAGATAAAGATCTGTATATCTTCGAAAGTATAAGAGGAGTTTTAGTCTCGTTCGGTGGTGAAGGAGTGTTCAATTTTTCTGTTGTCAGAAAGATTCTCAGTAATGTAATTTATCAGTCAGTGTGCCTGTCGTATAACGGTGTTCAACATCTGATATTAGATTAATGAGGAAATGTTTTATACCATACATCACATTTAAACAGCTTCTTCCTTGTATGGATGTATGACGTAACGTGTCTGATACGTACATTGAAGCTTAGCAATAGTTGCATCTTTTTCAGGGCTTCAATTTTCTTTCAAACCAACTGAGATTGAAGCTGAATTTAATAGTGGAGCTAGAAATGCAGCTTCGATATGGTTCGGAAAATGGGGTTGCATACATGGTGCCTTCTGTCTGCGGCCTGGAAATGAGTGTCTACTTAACGACTAATGACCTTAGCAATCTTATGTGACAGGTGCTTCCCTGTATAGCATTAAACCCTAAACAGCAACTAGATAGCAGATGTACAGCTAGAAAACAGCAGGTAAGGAGTTTAACACAGTGTCAGGAGTTCACTTTAAACTACTTCATAGAACAAAGTTTATTCTCAAATTAAGTTTTACCTCCTCCTTCTCGTTGAGGTTTCAAGACATATTTATACGGATTTTCTACAGCCAATTCGACAACTGCATCCCCTTCTTTGTTCTGCAACAATAATACAAATTATATAGTTAGGCCATTTAAAAAAAATAATAAGTCAGTTCTTGGGCGAAATTTGTTTTCTGTGCTGGTGGCATTACTTTTTTACGTGAAAGACACTTGAAGACTTTTCGTACTATCCTATACAGGGATTAGAATCTTCAGAAAAGTATCTTGCAAGCACTTTAGGTTTAACAATTCAGGCAAAATTGGCCCCGTTTAACTTAAATTTCCTTTAAATTTAAAAATATAGTGTCGTTTACTTTGAAAATCAGGAATCACCTTCATTCGTACAGTTCACGCACAGTTTCAAAAACATAAATTTATTGCCCTCTTCCCCTCCACTTGCCAAGGCGGCTGAAATTTGTTTCTATTGCCTAAAGGAAATATGTAATAAGTGCAATTTTTGCATTCCTTGCCTCGAATGCTACCTTTCGTTTAGAGGTTTTTTTTTAGACGAGAAGAGACGGACGGCTTGGCAAACCAAGTACGCATACGCACTCCTCCATATGAGCATCCATGTTAATGAAATGGCATCTTGTTTTCCTCTCGATCTATCAGGTGATAACTCACGAGGGGAGGTAGGGTGGGTGAGAGGTAATGCATATTTTCTTTAGGCAATAGAGACAAATTTTAGCCGGCCCGAACAGGGGGACCGGCAAATTTATGTTTCTATATACCGCTGAAAATCGAACAAAAGTCACTGAAAAAATGCTCAGGCCTTAACGCTCAGTTTGGACTCTGTTTACATCTCTGTTGCCATCTCCGTTGTTGTCTGCTTGTTCGTTGCCATGCTCCAAACTTGTGCGTTGCATAGCCTCCCTAAACTAACTAACTTTAGTACAAACTAACTTTAAAGCCTGATAGTAGTTAACTATCGAAAATTCGCTAGGCAGTTTGAGTGTCTTTTGTTGTAAAAGTGGTTGTTTTTTTAGTGACTTTTGTTCATTTTGTAATGGAGTTTCACAGTACGTAAATTAGCGATGTTTTCGGTTCCGCTGGAAATATACATTTACTGTGATGTTTGCATTTAAATAGGCATCGTCAAAATGTTGGTGGACACCACCTGACGGGGTACCCTATTGTTGCAAGCTGGCTCCCCATGAGTCGCAGACTCCACTGAACAAGGCAAGGGTGAGGTGGGGTGTTATGATGGACCCAGGCTGATGGAATGTAGGGGGAAAGGGGGATTCTGCATGGCATGTCTTCATTTTGCTGTCAAACGTTGACACAAACTGAGGATGATTACCTGGCGTGTTGACAATGTTCTGGTGACAGTAGGAGGATAGAGTAAGCATGACGGCTGGTTGATCGTGGTAATGGTGATTCCAGAGTGAAGGGCTGTGAAAGTCGGGCGAGAGTGGGAGCCGAAGTTGAGATGAATACAGCGTGCGATGACAGTGGTCGTACAAAACCGGCGTGAAAGTGTGCTGAGAGGACTTCAATATGACTGAAAGCACTGCAGGCGGTGGCAAATTGTAACGAGATTCGAGCTTTCGTTGGAAAGGGAATAGCCGATGGGACCAAGGACGGTTGACAGAAAGATTGGCTCAGATGCTTGCTGTAGAAGTTTTCAGAGAACGAGGTGAACGGGAAGGGAGATTCCAAGGTGCTCCAACTGGCCGATACGAGTCGGCAGTGGGACACGGATTGATCGCGAGATGTCTCGATGGTTGCTGATGAGATATGACAGTGAAAACCAAGACCCTTTCGATGACAGGATGCATCTACATATATAATACAGAACAGGCGGCCAAGTCACCGGCCACGCCATTCTGTCGTACAATCAAGTACCCCACCCTGTAGTGCCATCTGTTGACGGGATTCGCCTTCAAATTCAGGTTGGGACACTTTTCCAACGTCTTCGAACAGATGGCGCCACTTACCAAATCTGCCATGTCGCCGTCTATTGACGGCCTTGGACTACATGTTCGGGTTATAACACTTTTTCCAAAGTCTTCGAAGAGATGGCGCCACTTACCAGACCTGCCGCACCGTTTTGGGGTTCGTTTTTTGGTATTGTTGTGGCGCCAAAGCGGCCAACTAAGTTTTAGTCGCGTGGACTTTGCCATTGTCGGCGTTTGAGCTAAAAAAAAAACAAAAAACAACCCGTGTCTACTAAACCAGACAACTTTAAACCAAACGACGATTGGTTCTTAATTTCGCGGCCCCCAATGGGCCTCGAAATTGGCAGCCTGATACAATGGAAAGGCGCATTTATTTCCTAAATGTTTACTTCCAGAAAGGAGTTGAATTGTTTTTAAGTGGGCGGCAACAATCGTTGCTTGCAACAATGTCGCAATGCACGGTACCGAGGCGAATTCTTTCAAAGGATTTACTTAAAAATAGGGTTACTTGCTTACTGAATGCTGGATTTCTCAGGGCTTCTTTTTTAGCCTTCAGTCAAACACACGCATGCGACTCTTCCGGGGCTGCACCAAAGGGGAAATGTCACAGGGCGGCGTTTTTGGGGGGTGCGGGAGAGGGTACCAGGGCAAGTGTGTGTGGCGGGCAATGCGCACTACCTAAGTGAATTGTTTCAAAGGATTAACTTAAACATGGGATTACTTGCTTACTGAATGCTGAATTTCTCAGGGCTTTTTACAGGGGTTTTTAACACACGCCAGCGACCTTTCCGGGGCTGCACCAAAGGGAGAATGTCACGGAGCGACGTTTTCGGGGAGGGGGTAGCATAAAAGCGTGTATGGGGGGACACGTATGCAAATCCGGGAGGGGAAAAGAGTGTGGGGATTGGGGGTTAAAGTAATTGTGGGGGAGAGAGCATCTGTGGGAGCCATTCACATGTTCGCTCTTCGGTTTTATAAATTTAAAACCAAAGACCAAACACCTGGAGGGAGGCACGTGGCCCCGGGCCCCCCCCACAGCATGCACACGGGCACAACTAGTGATGAAAAGGGTCTTTCATGAAGGGGCGAAAGGGTGGAACCTAGAGTTGATGTGATGTGAGATCAAACGAGAAGAACGAAAGAGAGGCAGTAAGGCGAGGTGTGTTGAATCCTGAATTGGATACTAGGTTGTTTTTGCCACGAAAATTTAGCAAGCGATGGGCTGGCTGGGGGTGAGTGTTGCACAATTCAACTGTTTTTTGGATGTGTGAAATTGCTTGAAATTTGAAGCTGAATGACAGGCCAACGTCTTGCGACGGCTGTTGCATACCAAAGTGTGATGAAATGATCTGAGGATTGGTGGGATCATTAAGGTAAATGAATTAGAGCCGTGATGGGAATAGTTTAAGGCAGTTGCTGAATCAAGTTTGCTTTCCGAGTTGGGTGCATCTGGTCTTAAGCGCCAAAAGCCTCTTGAAGATGAACGGCGGCAGTGGCGATGGCGAAAAGGCAGTGTTGATGGATGCCGAAAGATGGGAGGCGAGGTAGCAGCATCAGGGAAGCATGGTGGCAACATTTGGATGGCCCCGAAAGCGGGGAATGGCATCGTTTAAATGAGGATTTACCGGAAGATGAAGTTACCCAATTCATGGTGTAGGATTCATTGTGAGACGAAGTCATTGGCACAGGTTGAAGGCGAGTCTTGTAACGAAAGTCTCGAATGGCCCTGTCCATTAAAGCATGTCATTGGAGGAGAGAGGTTGATATTGCGGGGGAAAAAGGTGGTCGAGCCATTGGACGAGTCATTGCTTTCCGAAGGGCGAACGATTTCTTGAATGGCTGAAAGGGATTAAGCAGAACAACCCGAAAGAGATGTCGGTGGAGTGGGCGACGGGCGAGACAACATCAGGATCCACAAGCGGAGGACTTGTCAGAGACAGACCTGTCTTCTTTGGCAAGGCTTTAGGCGAGGTCCTAGATCTTGCCATGGGTCTTGAGCTTTTGGTTGATTAGAGGGAAAACGAAAGGATGCGAACTAGATGAGCAGCAGAGGAAAAAAGCTGCCATTTCATTAACATGGATGCTGTTATGGAGGCGTGCGCATGCGCACTTGGGTTGTCAAGCTGATTGTCTCTTCTCATCTAAAAAACCTCTAAACGAAAGGTAGCATTTGGGGAAAGGAATGCAGAAATCACAGGTAATGTATATTTCCAACGGCATACAGAAACAAATATTGGTGAAGTTATCTTTTTTGTTTTTGAAATTGTGCGAAAGAAGATAAATTTCCTTAAAAAAAACGCCCCTATTTTCAGGGATATTTTTTTCTTCAATAAACGGATTCTCATCCCTGCCTTTAACAATGCGTACTGAACAGCTTCACCTAAACACACAACTTTTCATTTATCTTAACATAAATGCATTTTCAGCGATTAATATGTGAAAAGCATTTTTGAGAAGAGGGAATTTATTTGTTTGGCGCTCAAGGCAATTCTTATTAGTTCGATAGCAAATTTTTTTTAGTTATTCCACCGCTTGTTTATGATAACCAACAAAAGCCACTATACACAGAAATTAAACTGCAATGTCGTCGATTTTTCACTTGCATATACTGCCTTTGGCTCACCTAATGGACACAAAAGGAACTATGGAAACACGTCACACACATTGTATACAACAATTACAATGTATCGCCACAATATGCTTTGATCTGTGCCATTCTTAGCTTGGGATGTTCCGAAATTATTGCTGACGGATGGAGCTACTAGTTGAAACTCGCGGAGCTAACTGTTTCAACTGGCTGTGGGATGTTTACGAGTCTGGCCTATGCTATCACTTAACTGGCTCAGAGTTGATTGTATTTGTCTGCGATAATTTTGGCACATTCCAAGGCCAAGAATGGTGCTATCAAGGCGAGTTATGATGCAGTAATGAAATTGCCGTATCGAACATACGACGTAACATGTCCCACTGCTCGTTTTGCATTCAGTTGTTGTGTTACATCACCTATGAAAGTAAAAGTCGACATAATTGCCCTTTAGGAAGAAAAAAAGGTTGATGTGGAAAGTTTTTAGCCGGCAGGGCGGTACCCGAAAAACAATTTTCGGTTTTTAAACTGCCTGCGGCCACGTAAAAGGTCACTAGGTAATCAGAATTCGTTTTATTTACCTGCTAGAAGCCGCCACGGGTGAATTTACACAGTTGAATTTAGTTCTAATGACATTTTGAAATGATGTGGCTTTTTTGTGGAACTGAATTTCCTATCGCATCCTCACTTTCCCCTCCAAGTCTCTCTTTTTGTTGTCTGAAGATTTCTCAGAATTCGCAGTCCCCACGATTGTGTCTTTTTCAATTCCTTCCCCCTAGCCTCTCCAAACATAATATTGTTAGCAATTTATTTAAAGCACTCTTAAGGTAACCGACTCATTCCGATAAATTATAATAATTTGGTACATTTTTCAACAACCAAAGGACACACACAGTACAGAGAGTTAAAATTATTGCAAGTAAGTTAATTCTTGTTCATTCAATGAGGTAACAGTAGTTTACGAAGCGATAAGCATCCAACAATGGAACAAATCTACGAAATTAATAAGTCTTTCGATCTTATCAGGCTGCCAGTTTCAACGTGTTTCGAGGCCTGCAGGTCCCCAAATGAAACCTACCATTTTGTTTAAAACTGTAAGCTTTTAGCTGACACACGGATTGTTACATTTTGCTCATCAACACCAAGACAAAACCTTTAACCAGCCACCAGCCAACAATGTCGTATTCCTTTTGAAGAGACATAATTTTTACGGTAGCAGTGACAAACTGTTAAAGAAATGCCCTAGTTCCCCAACGCCTTTCCTTCCCACTCGGTTTCTCTTACGACCCAACGAATTTTAGATTGAACCCTTGCCATTCTCGGCGTACTGATTAATTATTCAACGCAGTTTTAGAAATAAACTTGTAATTGTTGTAACCCAGAGAAGAGAGCTTTTCTCTTTTAACAATGTACCAAGCCTTGGCCGAAGCTCTGCCTTTATCATCATTGCACTGTTGTTCATCTCGTCTGATGAGTGATACCTTTCTCTGTTGATCACCGACTTTCTTGCTTTTGCTTTGTTAAAATTGTATACCATTACATCATGGCCCCCTTTACAAGGTTGCTCCTCCAAGGTATCAGCCTTCACTGAGAACTGAAGGAGCTACCTTTGGCAGTGACGCCATGATTTTGTGCTGCCTTAGGCCCGAACCTTCAGAGGCTTAGGCTTTATCTGCTTCATGTTGAGTGACTTGGGCCTCCAACTCAACGTTCACATACTACTTATTTTTTAATAATTGCATTCTTGGTAGAGACTTCATAAAGATGACAGGTGTTGTCTTAGATTTGGCGAATAACTTGGCATACTTTCAACAGCAATTTGGAAAATGGGGCTTTTCTTTTCAATGTCGTTTACGGACAGAGCCACAATCGAATCCATTAATTAATGGGGACGGATGCTACGACAGGAGAGGTGCTTGTAGCATCGCCCGACGCCTGGTGAAACTGGGTCTAACTTCTTATCGTTCTAACTTGGTGTTGGTACTTTTGTTTACAAACAGCACAACTGCTACAGCCCGGCGTAGGAAATGGAGCATTGAGGTCCTAATCTAGGCCTAACTAACGATAAAAAGCGGGTATCGCTGCCACCAAGGTGGGAAAAAGCTAGCAAAGCTAAATTTACAAGAATTATCCTAAATCTTAACTTCTAGCAACGTCAAAATTAATAACATGGTTTGGCATTCAAAACTCCTGGTTTTATTTTAGTCAAACATGTGAAGGTTTGCACTTTACATTTAAGTTATTATTTACAGACAAGTAACTTAGTTTTTAGGTAAAAACTACACAGGGAATTTTACATTAAAATTCAAACATACTTAACAGGAACTTGGATTGAGTTCAAAAATAAATTACAACTATTTCAAATAGAAAAAGTGACTTTGGGTAGGCAACGGGGATTTCGCAAAAGAGCCTTCTATTTTATGCACAGCCGCAGCTGATCGATAAAAGTAGACCTTAACTTACAGTTATGTTTCAAATGGTACTCCCAAAAGATCAAACGGTACCCATCGGAATTCTAGTTAGAAATGGGATGTACCTTCCATAAGTGCTTTTGCTTCTGCAAATCTAACAGACGCAATGGCCTTTGTCTACATTAAGTGTCTTAATGAAACTGTGAAAAAAAAGCTGGTTTTTAGGAAGGGACCGTAAACCCTTACGTTATGGCCGTTAACGTCCTAAATGCCGATGGCTTAACGCACCATAATTTACTTTCAAGACTGAGAGGTTAATTTAAAATTAAACTATAAATTTTGAATGCGAGTCCAAAAGATAAAAGTTCAATCTAAACAAAGTTACATACGAACCAACTACCTTTGCCCGGCATGGCAACGTTCGGACCGCGGCATCTCCACTCCCGACCGGCGTAGCTACCTCTATAACCTTGAGATTTCTGAGCTGTGCTGTGCTAAGGAACTCCCTTGCAGTCTGGTTTTATACCTGCTGCTTGGCAGCCAGGAGGAGGGCAAGGGCGGTCCTGTAGGAGAGCGACCTCTGGGGGAGGGGGGGGGGGGGGGG
>JAHWFP010185414.1:72826-142895 GCA_023313725.1 Lithobius niger | reverse complement strand
CGAAGTGTTTGCTCAATTTAAACATTCGGATCGTATTTTAATTGAAGGAAAGGCTATTATTGGTTTGCTTTGGGTAGGTAGCCACGTCGGAGAGGAGTGGTTGAAGATGCCTAAACAAAATAAACATAAAATAAACACAAGGTCCGTTAAAATAAAGACAAAGAACATTTTGCCGGCCCCCAGCCAGGCCGGCTAAAAATGGTTTCTTTGTGCCTAAAACATACTTAACCTGATAATTTCGCATTACATTCCTCGAATGTGATTGTTCTCTTGGAGGTTTCTTCCGGTACGCAGCCGCCTGCTTGCATGTTCCCTACTGCGCATGTGCGTGGCAGTACTCCCTTATAAAAGCGACAGCGCACACGCTATCGGCATTCATTTTACTCTCAATGTGTCAGGCGGCGACTCGAGAGGGGAGGCAGGGCGGGAGTAGGTTAAGTATGTTTTAGGCACAAAGAAACTATTTTTAGCCGGCCTGGCTGGGGTCCGGCAAAATGTTCTTTCTTTGTTGCCAAAACATCTTAACCTGATAATTTAGCATTATCAGTTGACCTCGTCAAGTTTGGTGGTGGGCACCGTCCTGACGAGCGCCCCGGGATGCAAGCAGGCGTTTCCCCAACAATTTTTTTATCTGGAAGAGAAAAATTTTGCACTTTATTCAGAACAATGGCAACAGGAAGTTGGTCTCTTTCGTAGGATTTGGTGGTCCTGAAAAGGACCGTTGTTTGGGGGTCTTGCTTCCTTCTGGATGGTTTGCTTCCATCTGGGTGGCTTGCTTCCTTCATGGATGGCTTGCTTCTGTGTTCTGAGTGCTTAATGGGGGGATGACCACAGTTCTGGCTGCGACGATCGGTACGAGCCGGTGTAGTCCTGATTCTTCTCTTGACATTTCCCTTAGGTAGTGGGAGGTGAAGGTTGTTTGGTGGCGCCAGAATGCTGCCGCTAGGATTTCTTCTATTGGAATGGCGTTGTGGTAAGCCCATGATGTGGAGACAGCTCTCACTTCGTGTGCCGTCACTCTCATGCGGAGTTTTTTCATAAGCTGCTTCGATTGTTTTCTTAATCCATTTGGACACCATAGTTGCTGATGTTTCACCAGATTGGGGATCAACTGGGAGAAAGCGTTGGTTTCTTCCTCGGCGGATGTCTTCATGACGCGTCCGGGCTAGGTGGAAGCGTAAGGCTCTGACTGGACATAGAAGGCATTCAGGTTCGTTTCCAACTAAGGTGGATAGAGCTGGAAAGGTGATTGGTTTCGGTGGTTCCGAAGGTTTCTGCGTTTTGGCTCTGAATGTTGATCTTGGGTATAGCGTGACAGAGGAGAAGTTGGGGCCGAAGATGCAGTATGCAGGATCTGCTGAGAGGGCTTGGATTTCTGAACAACGAACGCTGGCAGCTAAAGTGACAAGAAAGACCGTCTTGCGGGTCATGAGATGAAGGGAGGTGTCCTGTAACGGCTCATATGGGTCACCCATTAGGGACTGGAGGACGATTGAAAGGTCCCAATCTGTTATAGATCTTCTGGTAGTAAGTCTTTCATTTTCGTATGAGCGTAAAAGGGCTGAAATTCGGTAGTCATCAAGTAAGTTGGTGTTGTTGGCGGCCTTGAAGACGGTGTTTAGAGCTGAGCGATATACTAGTATTGTATTGTATTGTATACTGTAGTATTGTATAGTATTGTATTGTTCGTTGTTGAACAGATTTCGAAAAAATTTTAGGAGGGTGGGAAGAGGTGGGTTGATAGGATTAGCTTGTTTTGTGATACACCAACGAATCCATTTTGACCAGTGGCTGTCATACATCCAGTTAGTGGAATCTCTGGTTGCCTTTGAGGCGATGCGTTTGGCCTCCTCTTGATGAATTCCAGCCTTTTTGAGGAGTTTGATGATAGTAGCCACCCATGTAGGTTGAGGTTGGATACGTTCGGGTGTAGCTTTGTTCCTTTCTGTTGGGACAGAAGATCTGGTTGAGGAGGTAGATTTCTTGGAGTGTCGACTAGAAGGAGTGGGAACCATGCTGCCGATGGCCAGACGGGAACTATGAGCAGGAATAAGCTCTGGCTTTCTTGGATTTTTAGAAGGACTTGAGGGAGGAGGGAAGAGGTAGGCGAACAGGTTGTGCCATGGAAACGTCAAGGCGTCTACTGCTACTGCTGTTTCGTCCGGAATCGGGCTTATGTAGAGGGGAAGTCTGGCATTGTGCCTTGTGGCGAATAGGTCTATCATTGGAGTGCCCCAGATGGTGAAGAGAGATTCGCAGATGGATTTCTTGAGGCACCATTCGCCCGTCGGAGGTTTCCGGCGTGACAGGGAGTCGGCAATCACATTCCTGTTGCCTGGGATATGGAGAGGAAGGAGTGTGATGTTGTGCGGTATGCAGAGATTGAAAATTTCTGAAGTCAGGTGGTGGGAGAGATCTGGATTTCGTTCCTCCTTCTTTCCTTATGTAGGCTAGGGCAGTTGTGTTGTCGGACTGGACTTGCATTGTCTTGTTTCTGATTTTGGGAAGAAAATGTTGTAGAGCGAGTAAGATTGCTCGAAGCTCGAGGGAGTCGATATAGTCCGTGCAGGTCGACGGCCAGAGGCCCGAGGTTTCTTGTGTGCCAAGGTGGGCACCACAGCCGGTTCTCGAAGCGTCCGTGAAGATAAGCATCTCGGGATGTGGTTCGTGGAGAGGTTGTGTCTTCGTGAGGTTGGTGACATCTGACCACCAAAGGAGGGAATCTAGAGGAAAGTCGGGACTGAAGGAGATTTGCTTGTCTGGGCGGTCCTGATTGATTGCCCGGTTGTCGATGCGGTGGTGGTGGAGTGGTCTTACCATCCATCGGCCGTAGGGTACGAGGTTTGCCATTGCGTCCATCTTCCCGATGAGGGAGTACGGTTTCCCGAGGAGAAAAACTTGTTTTCGACCGAAAGAGACGAGTGTGGAGAAGGAGATCTTCTATCCGCTCCAGGAAAGGGGCAATTTTTGCTGTCTGGAGGTCGAAGGAGGCTCCCAGGAAAGTGAAGATTTGTGCTGGAATTAGGCGGGATTTTGAGTAGTTCACTCCGAATCCGAGTCGGTTTAACACGGAAATGGTCTTGTCCTTGTTTTGTACAAGTGTGTGAGGGTCCGGGTTGTTGAGGGCCCAGTCGTCCAGGTAGGCGTTGGCCTGAATTTCGTTTTGGTGTAGATAAGCCAATATTGGTTTGAGAATCGATGTGAGAATTCTGGGGGCTGCATTCAGGTCGAAGGGAAGACAACGGAATTCGTAGACCTTTTGGTTGTAGATGAACCGAAAGAGGTGCGTGATAGCCGGATGGAGTGGGACATGGAGACAGGCGTCTTCTAGGTCGATCGAGATTGTCCAGTCGTTTTGTTAGAATGAAAGACGGATGGATTCGAGAGTTTCCATTTTGAAATGGTCGTTTAGGATGTATTTGTTGAGAGGTTTCATGTTGAAAATCAAGCGGGAACCTCCTGACTTCTTTGGTCAGGTGAAGATGGAGCTGTAGAAGCCCGGGCCTGGCTTGCGGAATTCCCTTATTGCATCTTTCTGCAGAAGTTCTGAGACTTCGAACGAAAGTTGAGGTGTTGACGGTGGGGAGAATTCCCATGGCGGTGATGGGAGGAGCGGTGGTTTTGACAGAAATTCCGGACGAAAGCCGTGTTTGATGATAAAAAGGACTTCTGGGTTTTTTTGTTAATTGTAGCCAAGCTGGAAGGAAAAATCGTAATCTTGCCCCGACTGGAAGACAGGATGGGTGAGAGGCGTCATTGTTGGTTCTTACGCAAGTTGCTTCTGCCCCCTGGTGACGAGTGGCGGCTACGTCGGTATGGAGTAGCAGCTCGCTTCTGGTTGCGTTGGCCGGAGCGAGAGCGAGGCAGGTCCGTCCGAAAGGCCTGCAGATTTCTCGGACGAAAGTCGTTGTGACGCGGGGACTGTGAGGGAGCCGGCGACCTGTTCCCGTTGTCGGAGGGCGGCCGAGGGTAGGGCTGTTTATTCTTCAGAGCCGGACGAGTAGCCGGAGAGATTTGCTTGTACGGTTTGGGCTTCTTAGCGATGTCGAGGTGAGGGGCCAGGGTTGGGATGAGGCCCCTGAAGAGCGTGTCCGACTTGTGGATGGGTTGGTTGCGGAGCCGGTGCATCGTAGAGACGTTCAAGTTGTTTGCGGACGAAAGAGCAATGTCCCGGAGAAGCAGTGTGTTGTTGAAGAGGGCTCTCGTAGCCCAGTTGATAGAATGGTACGTGGCGAAGCTTGCGTTCTGAAAGAGTAGCATTATTAGGGACGAAAGATTACGTATTTCTTTGGGGCTTGCGTCCGAGGATAGTTTCTCGCATAGGGCGTTTACCGCAGTGTTGAGGACGTCGGCTTGGGAGGCGGCACATAGGCCAGGGGGCGGCGTCGAGCCGCGTTTGCCCGAGTCAAGGCTGGAGGCAGAAGTAATCCAGGCTTGCGTGCGGGCGTGTCGAGCGGAAGACGTGCAGGAGGGAGGCGGCATGGGATTGTCTTGCATCACACGGACCGTTTCCTGGACGATATGCCGCACTTCGCTGCGGGAGACGCTTCGGCCGATCCGGGAGGAGTTGAACGACAAGTCCAAAAGAGAGTTGTGGGCTGGAAAATGTGAAGCTGCCGTTGCCCGCTGGAGGGATTTCTTGGCTTTGCGGTAGACGTCTTTCGCCCGAAGAAATTCCTCTTGTAGGGTCGATAAGTCCATGGGTTCGGTTGGCGGGGTGCGCTGGCCGGGCTGCAAGGGAGAGTCCGTGAAGATGTTGGCGCTTGCGGGTGGAGCTTCAGAGAAGGAGGCAGCAGGGATCGGGTCAACAGCGGCGAGGTCAAGGGCGGAGATCCAGCGATTGCCGAGGTTGAAAGCGGCTGCTTGCGGACGAAGGAGAGCATGAGAGGGAGCGGCGAGCGAAGCGGAAGCTTCGGAGGCGGCGGCCATCTTCAGGTAGAATCCAATTTTCCGTGCGAAAGATAGGGGAACAGCGGCGCGAGGTGGCGTGAAGACACCTCTGGAGTAAAATGAATGCCGATAGCATGCGCGCTGTCGCTATTATAAGGGAGTACTGCCACGCACATGCGCAGTAGGGAACATACAAGCAGGCGGCTGCGCACCGGAAGAAACCTCCAGGGGAACAATCACATTCGAGGAATGTAATGCTAAATTATCAGGTTAAGATGTTTTGGCAACAAAGAAACATAAATTTCGAGCTCCCCCTTACAGAAAGATTTGGTCACAAATAGACCCAATTTAAGTCACAAAATGGTTACAAGGGCCCAAACTGATCCCAAACTGGCCACAAATGACCCCAGTACCTGAAGTTTTCAAATGTTTGTTCAGATTGGCCCTGGTTTGACCCCATGTTGATCCCAAATCGTGACCTGCATTTGCCCATTGATCCAACAGGCCCCAAGAAAGTCACAATTTGGGGTCTGTTAATTTTTAGACCCTGGATAGGGCCCAAACTGGTCACAAATTGTGACTTAACTTGGTCCCAGTTTGAACCCACTTGGTCACAACTGGTCACAAGACTTCCTTGGTCACAAGACCTCCACTTGGCCACGATTTGGGACTTTAGCAACTAGACCCCAGTTTGACCCACACTTGGCCACGATTTGGGACTTTAGCAGCTAGACCCAAGTTTGACCTCCACTTGGTCACAATTGGTGACCAGTAATATTCAGCCTTGGTCACAAGACCTACACTTGGCCAAGATTTGGGGCTTTAGCAGCTAGACCCCAGTTTGACCCCCACTTGGTCACAATTGGTGACCAATAATATTCAGCCTTGGTCACAAGACCTCCACTTGGCCACGATTTGGGGCTTTAGCAGCTACCACTGTTTGACCCCCACTTGATTACAAACTGTGACGTAAGAATATCACAACTTTGTTACACAGGTCTAAAAAAGTGGGGTGTTATTTTCAAAACATTAAAAAAATAAGCATTTTGGAGTCAAGATGCCACACATTGATTCTTTTGCTTGAGGGATCTTGACCACAACAAAAGAAATTCTGAATTGAGTAAAATGAAAAAAAAATTCGTCTTAGAAGCTCAAGGATCGTTCGAGTATTTTCATAAATTATAAGCCTTAAAAGGTCACCTAAAATTCAGGCATCCTAAATGTTAAATTTTAAGTTTGCAGCTAAATTAAAAAAAAATTATTTTATTGTTCAATTATTCAAATTTTGTATCTTTATTTTAGTTATAGAGTAACTAATTTTAGTTACCAGTTTGTTTAATTATAAATGTGTTGCACACACAAATGTTTAGAAGCTAACTCTTAATAAGTTTTTTAATGGAAGTTAAGTTCAGTCTAATGTTGAGAATATCAAACTGCAACCCTTCCTTAATTTTGTGTAGATTTTATATATGTAAAAAAGGGCTTCTAAAGTGTAAAACAATTACTGCCAATTAATTATTTAAAACAAAGTCAACCATCCTTAACTTTACCAAAAATCAATAAATGGAAATGTAACATCCATAACTTTTAAACGGTAAGGAAAAGTGCCTATATAATATTTTCTGACTAGAATAAAACATCTCAGATGCAGCATGGCAGAATAGGTAAGTGAAGGGTTAAGTACATAGTCAGGGTTCGCACGGCTTCACAAATGCTAAATTTAAGACTTTTTAAGCCTTTTTAAGACACAGCACACTGAAATTTAAGGCTGAATTTTAAATTGCGTTGTAAAATCATAATTGTATTAGTCCATGCGATTTTTTAAAGTCAACTTACAAATTAGTAACTAATAACTTTTAATATTTTAATAAATTGATTCTTAAATACTTCGTTGAAGGTCACGTAAATCACATGGTTTAATTTCGTGATCGTGGGGCAGGATGGATCCTTAAAATAATGTCTAAGTCAACCATCGTTAATTTTGAATTTTTTTCTGATATTACGGGGCAATTTTGGCTGGGGCATTTGAAAGATGATTAACTGCCCTTGATTGGTCACAACCCGGGGTCTAATACGGGTCAATTCAAACAATCTTCTGAACTGTGGATTTTTGTTGGTCACGAATTCGGGCCAAAGAGTAGGTCACAAAGCCCTGAATAGGTCCCGTATGTTTCAATAGGGGGTATAGTTGGGACCAACTGTGTGGTCTACTGTAGACCCCACAAAGATCCCAATTTGACCCCTCTCGTGACCAAATATTTCTGTAAGCGGTAGGGTTCCTGGCAAAAATTTACATTACTAAACTGCATTTAGAGTGCCTAAATAAAAGATTAAATATACCAGCTTAGGTTTGGTTTGAATAAAAATATATTAGGTTAGTTTTCAAGCGTATGCAGGAGCAGACAAGTGAATTTTAGCGTCGGACATTTTTCATGAATAACCAAAGTCGTCACCGTAATTATAAATAAAAAATATCGTTCTAAGGGTGTCTGTACAGGGTTATTGAGGTTAAGTACCTTCGCAGAGGAAGCCCTTCCTAGTCCAACACTAAGCTGATGTTTTAGGCTTTATGCCTGAAAAAAAAATGTAATTTACAAAATATACAGAATTTTGAAGTTCAGCCCTCAGGTCTTTGGTCGGTGGTGTCAAGGTGTCCTCACCACGAATGTCTGATACGAGACCGCGTTTGCATTAAGGAGAATGGTGACGACATCAGGACAGAAAGAGTCATTCAATACGCTATCAGAAGATCAATTTGCGAGCTGCACGAGATGATCGAAAGACATGGGAACCTTTTCCTGGGAAGTCAGGTCGAACCACAGTTGTGGAACACAAAATCCAGTTCCATGAAACACCAGAAGTGTGTTCACGTATGCAGGAAATGATTTGTCATCTTCGAGAAGATAAAATGGAGCGTGCTAATGCACCTAGCCAAGAAAGAAGATGGATCGTGGAGAGCAGTAGTGGATTACAGTCATTTCAACCCACAGACTAAATCAGACAAATTTCCTACTTCCAGAATTGACAAAGCCATGGGGTTTCTTCAAGAAAAGAATTGCGTATCGATACTCAATGGCGAAAGCAGATTTCACAAGATCCCACCATACTAGGATTCAAGGGATTATACAACATTTATTTGACATCTCCGCAGGTTCTGTTGGAAGGTGCTTACGTTTGGAAGAACTCAGTGTAGAGTTTCAGAGGACGATGACCTTTATTCTCGGACTGTTAATAGGACTGGTAATTAAAAATGTCGCATCGCTTACTTTGAAAATTTGAGTCCATGTTTACGTTTTGTACGCTTAGATTTCAAAGTAAAGGATATTTACCGTTCCAATATCCTTGCAAATATTCGACAGTCAGGTTTTCTGGAGTTGGAGGGGCTCAGAACGACTGTCTTCATCAGGCTACCACATCACCGCTTACTTCGTCATGAACGATCGTCTGCTTTCGTTCGTCTGCTGCCATCGTTCGTTGGAATGCGGCGCGAGGCCATAGCCTCCGTAACTTGCAGGCCAGTGCACCACTTCTCCCGCAGCAACTCATTGAACTCTCCTCTCAGCAGGAACTGAATGTTTGGGTTTGACGGTCCCTGGATATTCATCAGCACAGCCTTCTCTCGGCTGTGGTGTTGAATAGCCAGGGATTCTAGGCTTCTCAGATGCACATCATTGTTAGAGTTGGACTTGAGGAGTGTCACAGTGCCTTCCCAGTTGATTTGGTGTCTAGTTTCCTTGTGGTTGACTGCTATGCCATTTGTTAAAACTTCATTCCTGGTGTCTGCCATGTGCTGCTTGACTCTCGTACGTATACCTTTTCTTGTCTCTCCCACATAAACGGCATCACAATTCCCACATGGAACTCTGTAAACGCCTTCACGGGTGTTTTTTATGTGCTTCAGGGCTTCATCTACTTGCTCACTGGTTCACTTCTTTTTCTTGTTATGGCATCAGGATAGGCATGCTTTTTCATCAGTTGATCCTTCAGGCCCTTTGAGTTCTTGACGTACGATGTAAAACCATTTTTCTTAAGCACACCTTGAACTTTGTCAGTGACGCCTTCCATATACGTAACTGCCACTCTTGGTCCTTCTCCTTATCCTTATTTTTGGAGCGGTGGTCTGCCTTCCATACTCCAGCTTTCTTCATGCCTACTGCTCGACTAATCATTCGGTTTAGGCACCCGGGTGGATAGCCTAACTCAACAAACTTTCCTTTGGTCTCGTACAGATGGTTCCTTGCTACGTCCAGGCTCGCCGAGTTTTGCACCATTCTGATACACTCGATCTGGGCAATTGCTTTTAACTGGCCTACCGGGTGCCCCGAGTTGTAGGGGATACCTCTACCTGTTGTCGGTGTTCGGTAAGGCTGGTAAACAATCCTGCCGTTCCCCGTTCTCTCCAGTATGAAATCCAAAAACGGTAGTTTGTTTTTCACTTCTTCTTCATACGTGAAGCTAAGATCCTCAGTCCACGCATTAAGCACCCGTTGTACATTGGCGGACTGCCCTTTCTTCTGTATGGAAATAGCGTCATCCCCAAAACCTCCTCCACAGCTTCATTTCAGGAAAGGATTTAATAATAAAGGCATCAAGGTGTTGGAGCACCATTTCAGCGACCACTGGTGAGCACGAGTTTTTTTATCGAATTAAGTTTAGAAGCCCATGGACATTTAATACGTGATTTACAGCAACAGATGGTTAACCATTACTTACCATATCTAGTGAGTACAATCCAGTGAATAATTCTCGTAACATTTTCACTTTTTCGTCGTCAGATAGAAAACGTTCCAAAACTCCAAAGTTAGCCAATTCTTGTTGTACCTTCTTGGTACCAACCAGATGGTACTGAATGGATGGGCACTTGATGGCTTTGGAGCGTTCAATGAGAAGACGGATTTCCCAGGCCTGCAAAAGAGGTAATCAATGAAGTATAACAATGATTCTCATGTTAGGAAGAACTGGCAACACAAATCTAATGTTACAGTAAATCCAGGCTGCAGGTGGCTCAAAGGATTAATTACTGAAGCACGTTCAGCGAAGCAGATAACCAGAAGTTCATTACTAAACTTAATACTCTTTGTCTGGCCAGGCGATTTCTTTCAAATTGCTTATAAGTTCAGTAACAAATTGTGTTCCCCAGTTTCCCCACGATTTGAGTTTCCGGCACCTGTAAGAGCAAGATGTGAGAGCCATTGGGACAACAGTTAAGTCAACTCCTGGTATAGCTTCTCCAGTGCAGACCGGGGTGTAAATTAAGATGAGATGAATCAACCCAAGATGTCAGTAATCTGAGGCGTCCGCAAAACTTTGACAGAGTGTGGCCCTGAACTAGCAATATGTCGTGCAAGGGCTAGCTAACTGCATCTTTGGCTGCCTGATCAGGGACCAGCCAATCGCTTTTATACAATTTTTGTGGGCCTTACACCATGATCTTGAAAAATTTCCAGTATGTGAGTACTGAACTACTGAGCGTAAGAATTGCTAAACTGTTTGCAAGAGTGGCTAAAAACTTGGCAGTAGAGTGTTTACTTTGTGTTAAACAATTGTTGTACTTTCGCCGTGGCATTGTCATCCATGCGGTCTAAAAATTGTTTCTCACCACTTCTTACCACACGAATCGTCACGGGCAAGGACGGAATTTTTACAAGATTCCACGATCGTGTAAAATTATCATTTTCCAAAAAACATCAATAACACATACTGTTTAAGAGTAAACCGTTGGTTACAGAGTCTTAGGTTCCATTTTGTATCGTGGAACTTCATGGAATTTGAGGTTCGCCGTGGAAAATGTTGCTTCCGCTTAATTTGAGGTATATTAAATGTTTTTCAGCAGTAATTATTAAAAAAAAATTTAAGATTTACGGATTTCTTTTAAACGCCTGTTCGGATACACGTAAAAGGAACGTTGACAGGAGCTATCTAGTGGTTTCGTATCTTATACTTCCAGTTTCGTTTTCACGCGCATGCGTTGTGACATCACTGCCAGCTTCTAGCTGCTTCGCTGCTGCACCCACTCGTGGAATTTACACTCAATAATCAGTGAGACAGAAAGCCTTGGCAATTGTATAGGAGGGACTGCCTATTCACAATGAAACTGTCGAACTGCATCATAAGTCAAGCAGTCAGTGTGCTATTCTACTCAGTACAACTGCTCTGCTGACACAAACACAGTAAACGTCGTTGGAAACGTTCACGCTGCACAAGATTCTATGGTCACAAGGTGAAAGACTTTTTGTCTTGGAAGACCACCACGCTTCATTGCAGACACAACTCAGTGATAAAGAGGCTAAAGCAACCATTGTTCTTCAAGACACTGTAGAAAAAATGAACAAGTTGCAACATCAGGTAAAGGAAAGTTGCAACATCAGGCAAGTAGCTACATGCCGGTCAACCAGTGCTCATGCATGAAACGGTGAAACGGTATACAGTAAAGTTTCTCGTGTGTTGAAGGCATTCAGTTTGTTAAACACATTGACAAAGCAACTTGTGCTGTTAAACGCAGCTTCACAAGATATTTGACAACATGAAAGCATGTGTGCTAAATGATGTGTTCTCCAGTGCGAGCAAGAAACACGGGTACACGTCTGTAACAGACACTCAGTTGTATCAGTAGCCCCAGATTCGCTGCACATCGCTAGCAGTACCCAAGGCACTTGGCCATCATGCGTACGCATTTGCAGGAAAAGACTAAAATTGCAGGGCTTGCACCTGCTTAATTTTAGTTTTTATTGCCTAACCGAAAATATCCATTACCTGTTTTTTATAGAATTTTCCTCTTTTTGAGCTTTTATTCCCCTAGAAACTTGAAAGTTGGATTCCCAGCCGGGCTTGTACTACTGCGCATGCACAGGGATGGGCTGGCTGTATATACTCGGCGCAGCAATCCGATGGCATTATTTCTCCTCACCCAGAACCTAGACAATGGAGGGGAGGCCTGGGTGGGAGTTAAGGTAATGTATATTTTTGGTTAGGCAATAAAAACTAAAATTAAGCAGGTGCAGGCCCTGCAATTTTAGTCTTTTTATAGCCAACGAAAATATATACATTACCTGTTTTTTATAGCAGACTTTGTAACCCGGAGGAGGGCTAGCGTGCAAGCCGGCATCCCCGGGCGGGAACTAGTCCCTGGCGAAGACAACCCTGAGTCCTGAACCAATTTCACTAATAACCAAAACAATACGCGGGCTAAGGAGCGATCCGCTGTTCCGGAAGGTAACATCAGGCAGTGCGGTAATATATCATAATCTAGTAATGGTTAAGGAAGCAGAAGAAGGCACCGCAGCAGGGGTCTTAACATTGTGGGGTACAAGACAGGAAATCAGAAAATAAATACCGAAAACGCCTACTTTGCTGGGAAAATGGTGCTCCCATGTGAGACGGACAGGTGGATGGTGTTGCAGCTGGTACAGGAAGAGCTGAAGAGTGAATGTCGTCCACAGGATGGGAACCAAAGGCACAAGAAGCGTGAATGATGAATCATTGTAGATAGTGTTCGTGTGTACTGGACATATGATGAAGCGGACTGCGGCGGATGCAAGGAGCGTATGGTGTCCGTAAAGTGGATGGTGGTAATCACAGAAGGTAAAGAACACTTATTGAAGGCGGAGCAAAATTATGTTGTCAGATTATAATACTGAAGTTGGAGGAATGATGGCTGGTGAAAGCCAGGTACTGCGGAGAGAAGTGGAGACTGATTCATGGTAATTTGTGAAGACATCTAGAGTAGATAGGCAAGGATCGTGATTGCACCATCCCCAAGTGGGAGGCGGATGAAGCGGGACCCTCACCGAAAGGTTCGAAGTGGTTAGGAATTTTGAAGAGACACTTGGATTAAGTTTTAAGGGAGGACACGAAATCCTAAAGCAACACCTGAAGCCTTGCCGCGGCACGGGGAGCATGGCATCACGTCCGTGGAGGATAATGAAATTCCGGTGATACCGTGGTACACAGGGACGAAGTTCGGAGCATTATCGTATTGCCATACTGAATACGAAGTGACTTTTTGGAATAGATTTGTGGCAATCGCATCCTTCCAAAGCATAACAGGAGAGGCGTAGGCTGATGGTGGAGGATCGTCACGAAGAAGCAATGTAGAAGGAGCCTCTTGGTGAAGTTTGGCTAAGGTGGGTGAAGAGGATGCATCCGCAGGATGAGGACGTGACGGCGGCTGAGTTGTAGTTGAGGATGGAGCAAGTCTAAGGCGGCGAGTGCGGGAACGAGCGTAGTAGTAGGCCCTCCAAGGTGGGGGAAGCAGGAATCGGTGAAACCGAGGCGTTACGGGGGCGAAGCAGAGCATAATTTACGCGAAGGGAACGGTAACGCTGGTTTATAAGCTCAAGTTCGTTAGAGTAAGCCTCGTTCGCAGCATGGAGAAGATCGTTTTTTGATTGGAGGGCCTCTGCAGACACAGCTGCTTCCTGTAAAGATGTTGTAACGGATTGAGCGGAGCGAAGAGTATTGAGCTCCGTGACGAACTCATCTAGGTAGTAGAAAAGAAATTTTAGGTTGAAGTCTAGGTGTTCTTGTTCCCTGGCCGAAAGATGCAAGCCCCTAGTGATAGCTGTTTGAAGCACTGGCATGGTAGGAGAACGGATGGTTTTTAAGGGGACGGCACGTCCGCCGGAGAGAATGTTTGAAAAGTCTTGAGAGGGGATGTAGAGGGAACACGGGTTGGAGAGGATAATGATGCCACTGATCGTTGTACCTTGGAAGATAGCAGAGACAGTTTTGGAGTCGAGGATGGCGTCCTAGTGGGAACGAGTCGTTGACGTGCGACTTTGATTTTTTCTGCCGTCTTGATCCCCGACTTTCCTGCTATTGCGGGAATTACTTCGGTATCTGGAAGGGCAGGTCATTTTAGAGGATGAATGGCAGGCTGCGGAACTGATGCAGGTCGTTTGGTGGCCTTCTTCGGTAGTGAAGGAGCGGTTGAACTCGGAGCTTGGATTTGTGATTGTTTAAGGGCCCGTAGCTCTTCTCGCTTCTTGGCTGCACGTTGTATTCTTTGCCATGATTGAAGCTGCTTTCTTCGAATGAGTGTCCATCAGCTCGGTGAAATAGAAATGCAGATACGGCAGTTGCATTCAAGTCCGTGACACTGTCTGTGCCGCTGAAAGCAAGGATGAGGACCTAAATGGAACATAGTGGAGTTCTCGGAGAAACCTAGACAATTACATGCCTTGGGTGAAGGCACATTGGCTTCCTTCGTGACCGGTGTTTCAATGTTCGGTGTTACTTCAGTATCTGGCAGAGGATCTTCAGACGAAGAGTCAGACATGGTGAACGACGAACAGGACACAGAAAAACCGTTAGACGCTTAGCGTTTTGAACTGCGAGGCGGACGACTGTAGTGGCGTCTGGTGGTAGAACGTGGCATCACTGCATAATCAGTGGATGCAGCACTGTACGTAGGATGGAGATGATATAGGGGACGTGATACTACCGCGTCCCTTTCCCTCCTCCCCCCCCCTTTTTTTTTGCATCGTTTAAAGAGTGAACGGTCGTGGATTGCAGGGAAAAGGAGAGGTGGTTAGCCTTAAATCGGTGAAGAAGGAAGATAAGGACATAGGCCTGTTGGATGTGTTTCTTGCTTGACCGTAGATGCCTCTTGGATGGGGAAAGATTGGAGGATCGATACTATTAAGGGAGCAGAGAACAAAAATTGTAGCGGACGACCCATGGAAAGCTATTGTAGCTATAAAGGGATGTTAGTAGTTTGAAGAAGTTGATGAAGGAATGGATTGGCCATAAGAAAGGGTAAAGGGCCAAGGTCGAGCTAGAGAAAAGTGACACAGCAGGATCGATCATGTTAAAACGAAGTCGGACGAGAAAGAATGATGAGTGTCGGAGGTAGCACATATATGTAGTGCGTAGAGGGATAAGGACCAGAATGTGATGTAGTGGGAAAGGGCCCAAAAACCACGAAACGTTGTGTCCTGGTCCTCATGCAGACAGAGTATGCCCTCATTTGTTGTTTTTCTTTGTGTGATTGATGCAGTAATATATTATTATTATTATTATTATTACTTTTTTAATTATTATAATTCTTTATTGAGAACAAAGAAATCAGGAACGAAGCAAACTATGCATCCGCTCGTGAGTTGAAGGATTACGGCGTGTTGGTACTGGTTTCGTTCTGAGGATGCCGACTGTAGGGAGGTTTAATGACGGCCGTGCAGGAGATATTGTGGGAGTGAGTATGGGTGATGGTACAGAACAAGCCGAAGGATGCGTGTCCTAGGCGTTCTGTTGGTGGTAATGGCAGAGCAAAATTGAAATTTTCCGAGAACGAAGAACAGGAGGAGACCTCGTGAGGGATAAAAAATCCGGAGAATGTCGTCCTAAGACAGCATAATGGACGTCGAAGTTAGGCGAGCATGGTGATTCATCACAAAACAGGTCGAGGACAGGTGGAGGAGGAGGAGCAGAATCGTGTCCCAACGCATCGTGAGAAGGATCGTTAGAAGAACACCGTGTAGGTGAAGTGGCAGGATCGCAAAAAAGTCACCGAAAAGTCAGGAATGGGACGGGCAAGCGGACGGGGTGTGACAGATGGAAAGCCGGTGAGAGCTTGTCCGAGAAGCCGAGAGGAACAGTAGTAGCAGGTGAAGGTAAATATGGGAACAGACACAAATGCATACGCCCGTGAACTGTATGACCACCCAGTGGAAAGGATGGTTGACTGGAGGAGGGTACTTGTGAAATGTAAAGGATGCGTCCCGTAATAGATCGGCCCCTACGAAAAGCACCCCTGGTTGCTTCCGAAGGAAAGGAAGACAGCAGTGCTGGGAAGTCCGCGGATGGCGGAATGATCGGCTGTTGGACCGTTGAGGACCGCTGGATAGGGGAGCGTCCAGACCGACAGTGTGGTACCTTCGGAGGCGGATGTATCCTTGCCCTTGGAGAGGATGGATTAGCCCTTCGTCCGGCTGTTCGTAAAGTTGGGATGAGGGTAGCCGGGAGCGAAGCTTCAACCGGGAGATTCTCGGAAGCAGAAAGCATCCTAGTAGAGGTCATCCCAAGATCTGAGGATGAGAAGGACACGTCCGATGGGAGGACGAGGCTTGCTGATCCAAAGGACAACAGACCGAAGAAGAGGATGGAGTGGGAGTAGCTCAAGGCGATCACGTTGTCGTGAGCACCCTAGGAAAAATGACGCCATCAGACGGCTGGGCCGAGTATATATAGCCAGCCCATCCCTGCGCATGCTCAGTAGTACAAGCCCGGCTGGGAATAACGGGAATAACGCTCAAAAGGAGGGAAACGCTATAAAAAACAGGTAATGTATATTTTCGTCGGCTATAAAAATTGAGAGGTTGACAGTGCCAAGCACACACTTGGGAGTTGGTACCAGGCTTCTCCCTTACTCCAACAATGCATTGGCTTCCACACGCAACAGTGCTCACATAAATCCGTACTGTGGTTTTTTTTAAATTTTTAACACTATGAGGATGAAAGAACTGATGGTATTGGCCTAGTCTCGACAACCTTGCGCAGATTAGCTGACCATGTAATACCTCGTCCATGTAAACATGTTTCTTGATGCACATACACGTGAAAGCGGAAAAGAAAGCCGATTACTCTCGTGACGCTTACCCTTAATCCATTTACGGCTGTGCAAAACTAGAAATTTCGAGTCGGGTTAGAGTTTGACTTTGTTGTGTAAACTCAACTCGATCTGAAAACTTCAAACTCAACTTTTTCGAGTTTTGTTGAGTTTTGTTGAGTTTTACCAAAAAAAACCCAAATTTTGGGGGGGTTAAAATTAGTTTCTAAAATTAGTTTCTATCGTCTTACGAAAATTTATACTACCTGTAAATTTAATTGCATTCAGTTCCTGAGTGCTCTTTTGTGACTTGAGGTTTTTTCGCTCTCCTGATACGACCAGTGCGCAACCCCACCGCGCATGCGTCACCATGCGCAGCCCTCCTATAAAAGCAGACGTCTCGCCCCTGGCGGCCATCTCTTTTCCTCTTGATATGTCAACCATGATGGTGGCTCAAGAGGGGAGGTAGGGTGGGTTTTTACAGGTAGTATAAATTTCGTAAGATGATAGAAACCAACTTTAACCCCCCCAAAATTTAGGTTTCTAGTCGTCGGCAGAAAATTTTTACTACCTGTAAATTTAATTGCATTTACAGTTGACCTCGTCAATATAGGTGGCGGGCACCACCATGGCGAGTTACCCCGGGTTGCGACTGGTTCCCCCAAAGTTTGATAAAAACTTTACACTTTGAAATAACAGAAACAGGAGGTTGATATGTGGTCTTGCTACCGTCATCTGGAGGATTCCGATTGGGGGTCTTGTTTCCGTCTTCGGGAGGTCTTCGTTTCTGTATTAAGTGCATAAGGGGGGTGAGACGACACGTCTGGCTGTCATTAATGAACCCAGACGACGAGGCTCTTGTTTCTGTCTTATGTCATAAAAGTGGTGACTAGTGAGGACAGATTGGTGTCTCCACGATGTTGTCTGAAGAATTAAGACTCTGGAGATGTGATTTTGAATTGCCCATGAGGTTGAAAGTGCCCAGAGTTAAAGTGCTATGACCATGGTGATTCCGCTATTTGTTTGATGGTGGTTTTGTCTGATGACCCTCTTGTTGTTGCGGTGGTCGAGGGAGGAAGTGATGTGTTCAACTTCCTTGCATTTAGGATCCGATGTTAGCTGTGGCTTCATGGTGAAGGTCTTAGTCATGGCAAGGTGTCCTTCCTGGATTGTTCGGAAACAATGTGTTGTAGAATGATGAATGGTGATGAAAAGGGTTTGATTGATTCCAGGACGAGTGGAAGGTCATATTGGGATCCTGGTTGATGGAAGGTCCATAATCCTCAAAGAGGTTATAGAATGAGGGTTCTAAGGTCATGAAGGAAGTAATCGATTCCTGCAGTTTGAAGGCCGAGTGTATCAGGAGCAGTAGTTAATTTTGGTGGGATGGTCGAAGCCGTTCCGAATCAGTCAGTGAGGAGGAATAGTTGTTCAGGCGTTAGGGATGTATTAAGTTCACCTTCAATTGATAAGATTGGTGAATCGACCATACGTAGTGAATGTTATAGAGCTTGTTGTAGGAAATACGAATTTCGTTGCTGGTGATTCGGATGGTTTAATTCAATGTAATGATAGTGGGATCGAAGGTGCACGCTTATGCAGATGTAAGATTGGACGGTGCTGTGGGTTCGATAACGGGAGGTCTTCATGGAGTGTAGACACCTTGGCGAAGTTCAAGAAATCTGATGAGGGAATGAAGAGGTTGGTATCAGGTTCCGCCTTTCCGGATCAGAACTCTTAGTTGTGTTGTAGTCGGTATGGACTATACAGATTTGAAGTTCAGGTGGTCGAAAGTGATCAGGGATGTGGGAGATTGTCATTGAAAAGAGTGTGTCGGAAGGTATCGTATGCTTTATGATGGTGGCATGTTTCTGGATGGCGGAAAGTCAGGAGAATGTTTAGGTTGACAGACCATCCTGGAGAGATTCGTTTCGGTCGTTCGTTATACGGGCAGTCCCGAGGGGGTCGGCTTCAGCGGCTAGATGTCGTCCTTTGACGGAGTGATGAATACTGTCAGCGGGTGTGAATGATTTGCTGAAAAGAGGAAGGATGGGTCTTGATGGAGTGCTTCTGGAGGATCGGATTTATTGAGGAGTCAGTTGAGGAGTTTGTTGAGGAGGGGTGGAGGAGAGATGGCAGAGTTCAGGTTTCAAGATTCAAGTGAGATTGTGAGGAGTGGTGTCTGATCCGGGAGTCAATGAGGGCGGCATTATTCTTGAGGAGTTTGTTCACTTCAAAGGTTGAAGAAGGGAGGGAGAGTTGTGAAGAATTCCCATGGTGGGGATGTTCCAAGGTTGTGGGAGACAATGAAGAGGTTGATTTCTCACAAGATTCCGGATGTTGGACAAGTTGAAAGTGTTGGAGGCATTCGTTGTTTAGCCTGTCGTGAATGAATATGGTGCATCCATGAATGGACTGGTTGTCATTTGCTTGGTGGAGGAGTACACGAGGTGAATCTTCTTTTTTAGAAGACCACAGGTCGTTGAGGTCGAGTGAAGTTGTGGTTTCCGAAAGGTTGACATGGTAGGGTTTCTATGTGTAGTGAACCACTGGAATGTGTTGACGGAGTGAAAGACTCATCTTGAGGAGTTCGCAGATTAGGAAGGGCAGCTGTGTGAAGTGTCAGTAACTTGATTCATGAGTCAATCCATTTTACAGATCGTAGGTGGTTGTGTACATGATGACTGCAGGTTAGTAGCCCAGATGTTGGTTACAGTCGATTTTCTTGAGGAATGTCTTTGGGAACAACAGTACGGATAGTGTGGTCCCAAAGGATGTCGATGCTACGGTTGTAAGAGATTGGGATTAATTGTGGCGGATCGGTTGCAGGTGCAACAGTGTTAGAATACGGCCGGCATTAGTGCATAGACATGGAGAACAGATTCGGATCAGTTTGGTTTGTTGTAACGAGTCCAGAAGGGCAAAGGAAAAAGTTTTGACCACGACATGGGAGAGGAAGGTTTTCTCAAGTAATGAAACCTACTTTTCCCAGGGGGGAAGCCACAGGATTAGGGCGAGTTAACGAGGAGTGCTGAGTCTTAGCCGAGTTATGTTCAATTCCAGTTGTTCCTTACTCAAACGTTGAGAGAAATTCGGCAGTGAGACTTCAGTTCAGAGGTAGAGGATTGATGACATGTGTTGATGGCAATTGTAACGCCGAGTCCTTTGAGAAGGTGTAGAAGTTCAAAGATGAGCTGATCAAACGACATTTCAGGTTGCTAGGAGGTACGTCCTTCTATGAAAGAGGGTCATTTGTCAATGAGACCCACACACTGATGGTGTGTGGGGAAGGTGGAGGAGCAGGACTAGTAATTAAGACTGATGCAAAGAGTACAGGGAACTTTTAACGAAAAGTAACGAACAAAGTTTTCGGCGACAGATGTTCAGGTTGAGATGTATTGATGGTGAGCGCTTGATGAAGGCTTCAGGTTATTAGGGTGAAGGTCGTCAGGTTGAATCACAGTGTGATAAAGAGAGATGAAGACGCAGAAGCCAGGAAGTGGCGTTGAGCGCAAGAAGTTGGAGATGCCGTTGAGCGTTCATGAGCAGCTAAGTTGAAGATGAGTAGGAGAGGGTGGGGCAACGTAGCTTGTCATGAAAACATTGATGAAGGAAGTGCAGGGGATGGACCTTGGATGAGAGTTTTATTAAGAGAGACGTTTGCTGGACAATGTGCAATCCATTCACGTACAAATGAGGTGAAGCGTGAGGATGGCGGAGGGGCAGGAAAAGCGTTTTCAGTCTTCGAGGGGAAACGTTGAACACTGGTGCCATGAGATCATTGAAAAGAAAATGATTGATCGTTGAGACTAGGTTGATGTTGGTGAAGGCAAAACAACAATGCATGGGCTTGCAGGTGGTGGTGTAGCAGGAAGTCGAAAGAACAACAGATCCATAATGGTTGCATCAGCAAGGGTTTTTAAGTAAAGGTTCGGACGAAGGAGCAAAGGTTCGAATGAAGTGTCAAAGAGGGGCCTTCGGCAAAGGTTCATCGATTGTGGCGTTCGGCGAACAATGATGGGTTGCGGATGCGACGTTTGTGAACATTCGGCGTGTGAAGGGTTAAAGGTGTGTCTTAGGCGAAGGTTCGATGGTAAGACGTTCGGTCAAGGTGCCTCACTTGTGACGTTCGGCGAACGATGAAGGGTTGTGGATGAGTCATTCATGAGCGTTCGGCAAGTGAAGGGTCAAGGGTGCGTCTTCAGTGAAGGTGTGAAGGCCAGATGTTCGGTGAAGGTTTATCAGTTGTAACGTTCGGTGAACGATGAAGGGTTGTGGATTAATTATTCGTGAGCGGTCGGTATGTCTTCGGTGAGGGTGTGAAGGCGAGACGTCCGGCGAAGGTTCATCAGTTGTGATGTTCGGCGAACGATGAGAGGTTGTGGATGAAATGATCGTGAACGTTCGGCGAACGTTTATGATGCTTGTGAAGACAATGTAGCCGGAGGTATTGAAGGTTCCTTTGTAGGTCAACTTCGGCGAAGGTTTGCATATTGGCGAACGTAATACTTGTGTTGTTGAAGGCTTGTGTTCCGGCGAATGTTCTGTGAGGGTTGTACGTTCGGCGAAGGTTTGTTGCGTTCGGCAAAGGATGTTCCTTCGGTGAAGGCTTGCTGCGTTCGGCGAAGGGTTGCTGCGTTCGGCGAAGGGTTGCTGCGTTCGGCGAAGGCTTGCTGTGTTCGGCGAAGGTTGTGCGTTCGGCGAAGGCTTGCTTACGTTCGGCGAAGGCTTGCTTACGTTCGGCGAAGGCTTGCTTATGTTCGGCGAAGGCTTGTTGCGTTCGGCGAAGGTTGTGCGTTCGGCGAAGGCTTGCTTACATTCAACGAATGCTTGTTGCGTTCGGCGAAGGTTGTGTGTTCGGCGAAGGCTTGCTGCGTTCGGCGAAGGCTTGCTGCGTTTGGCGAAGGTTGTGCGTTCCGCGACGGCTTGCTGACGTTCGGCGAAGGCTTGCTTGCAGGCGAAGGCTTGCTTGTGTTCGGCGAAGATTGAACATTCGGCGAAGGCTTGCCTGATGGTGAAGGTTGTCTTCCCTTGAACTTGCAGTGAAGGTTTTGGGGAAGGTCTTCTTCACTTGGCAGATGATTTAGCTTGGACTTGAAAAACTTTCGGCGAAGGCTTTTGGCGAGGGATATGGGTAGTACATTTGGCGAACATTCACGACATTTGCAAAGACAATCTGCATGGGTCTAGTAGGTGGAAGCGTGAGCATTCTTGGTGTTCGCGGCGAAGGACGGGCAGCACGTTCGGCGAACGTTCCTTTCGGCAAAGGTTGTCTTCCCTTTCGGCGAAGGCTTCGGGCACTTTCAATGGGCGGAGGTCAGGAAAGTCTTTGACGCGATGCGCACACGGCGAGCTTGAGGAAAAGAGATGGCCGCCAGGGACGAGACGTCTGCTTTTATAGGAGGGCGGCGCAGCATGCGCGGTGGGATTGCGCACTGGTCGTATCAGGAGAGCGAAAAAACCTCAAGTCACAAAAGAGCACTCAGGAACTGAATGCATTTAAATTTACAGGTAGTAAAAATTTTCTGCCAACGACTAGAAACGAAAATTTTAACACCCTTAAAATTAGTTTTTACCATCCTAAAATACTACCTTCAGTATGTGCTAATGCCCAACACAGTTTTAAAACTCTCTCTATCCGTTTTAAATCTCAGTGTGATTAGTTTAACTAATAATCCGCTAGGATCGCGCATGGCGCCTCCTTTATAACATTGTTATAGTGCTCGGTAGTTGACTTCACTTCGACTGCTGTCAGACACGGTTAACACCATGACGGTCCCCAGTGATAGAATGGAGCCTGACAAATTGCTGGGTCTAGCTTCCATTCTGTCGTTGGAATTAATTCTTGATATGAAAGCTCGTCTGCTAGTACATTCAACTTCCGGTCGCACAATTGAAAAAGCCTTGAAGTTTCTTCCATCATCGGCGCTGAATGTGTCCCACCTCCTCTCTTCACGTAGGAGAGCGCAGTGGTATTAGTCGGCCATCACGGTGAGAACTTTCCTCTGAAGATGATGGAAAAATCATCATCATCCTTCCAAGTCAGAATAGCCAGTCGAATCGCTCCGAGTTCCAAGACATTTATGAATACTGGAAACCCTCTAAATTAGCTCCCCACCCTGTTGCAGATGTGTCCATGAAAAGAAGCCCTTCGGAGGGGGGTTGTTGAACAGGAACTCTTTTCAGCAAATTTTCCTTTGTTTTCCACCAGTTATGATTTGCTTCGGAAGATTCGCACGAGAAATGACATTGTCCCAACTTGTCTGGGGATACCATTCCAGATTGCGAAACCAATGAATCGGTTTCACTTTCTATTGGTCTTGAGGGACTAGCTTGGCACACGAATCGATGAGGCCTAGACCCGCTAGACTCTGAAATTTCTACCTTCCAACACACATTTTTAATGACACATAATGATCATGAAGTTTAAAATCAAGAAAACTACCCACCTCAACAACTTGTTGGTGCTTTCTTCTTTATAAGCCTGGCACTTTGTTTACTTTGGCTGCTCATCACAGTGACTCGCCAATAACTACGCACCACCAAAAGAGTTCTAGGTCTTCCAAACTTTTAATAGTTTTTACACCTATCTTCATCAGGCATGAACTGTCTTCCCACCCACCAACCATCACAATTTGAATTTGAATTTCGTGCCACACTGTCACTGAGATTTTGTTTGTCCAATGTGACGTGCCATTTTATTTGCGCAAATTCTAGTTTGTACCACTTGCACTTCATGAAACGTTTTGTAGTGTCACTTTCTCCTGTATGTGGGTTCCCCTTAACATATTTGCACTCTTGCACTCATTAAAGATACATTATTGTGCAGCTTCCTCTCTATGAGAGTCATTTGTAAAAGGCAGAATCAAATCAATGTCTGAGTCGATTGCCTGCTGCAACATGCTCTTTAACATCCTTGCACCTCTCGAAGCACTGGCATCACGCAGGTAGTGGGAGATGAATGTATTGGGGTTTTTATATGAACATGCAGCCACAACTTCATCCAGTGGTGTTCCGGACCAGGGGCGTAGCGAAGGGCATTTTGTTGGGGGGGCAGAGAGGCAAAATTTGCCGACTCATCCATCTCAGCTAGGGGATCTGGGGGAGCACTGCGAGTTCCCCCAGTGGGGTCCGGGGCGAAGCCCCGGAAGCTGACGGATTTTTAGGTATTTTAAGACCTTTCCTGGCTTTAAACAATACGTTTCAGACATTTCTAGGCTCTACAAAAATGAAAGAAAATAAATGAGCCGTTTAAAAAAAAAACTATTTCCCATGCCCTGACTAAGGACAGATACAGAAAGTTGGCTTGAGAGGGGGTCGATTTACCACAAAATCAAAGGAACTTTTACTTTATTTTCGCTACGGTGCATATACTTTTGAACAGGGTACCACCCCTCCTCCCCCACCCACCCAACACACACATAAACTATCCCTTATTTTTGGCCCTAGTGAAGCCTCATGGAAGGTAATAGGAAAAATGGCAGGCGATCCTATGCTTGGCTGTAACATTGCTTTTTAGGAAAATACATTCCTGTAGAAAATCATCAACCGGTTTGCGTAGAAAAGGTACACACAAATGCGAAGCGGGACTGAACGAATATTACACTAAAGAGGGGACTGATTTTTGCAAGGAGGAACTGATTTTTGTAGAGAAACCGATTTTTGCAAGGCAGGAAGCACCTTGCAGGTACCTTTATCAATAAAAGATAACACGATCGCACGTTCATTTCATTCAAGAAGTTACCTACTAAATACAGTGCTTGTGCTTTTCTGTGTGTCTCGGCTAGTTCTTTTAATAATATACTTTTTTTTTTCATCTATATGTACACAATTTCTTTTAACTGTTCCTTTCTCGGCGGGGGGGGCGCCCCGGCCCGACCCGGATCCATAAGCCCAGGAAGCCGCTAAGGCTCTCAATTCATGTGCCTGTACTTCCATTGGCAAGTACAGATGATTTGGGGCCAAGTCAAAAGCGCTTTAATAACCTCGCACATCCACTTTCCTAGCTTAAATGGAGTCATGGGGATATGGTTTAAGGACTCCTGTTGTATCGACTTGAAGGAACAGCGCAGTTGGAGATACTCTTCGTTCTGCTGTCGGTTGTTCTGACTTTTGAGTTTTGGTCCTATCCAGATAGTTGTGAAGAGCCCTTATTGGACATTGGGTCCTTTCCTTCCGCTCTGGATCTACAACCAGAGTAAGAGCCTTGATCATGATAGATCTAGGGCCACATTGGCCTTCAAATTTTTTGCTCGAGTCTCTGAGTTGGGAACGTGAGTGAAACCAAAGACCAATCCCTAGAAAACATTGGCTTGAGAAGGCAGCCAATTCGCTCTGCCTCGCAGCGGATGCAAGTGCCACAAGAAACACAGTTTTTTGGAGAAAGATGTAGAAGCGAGGCTGTGTGGATTAGTTCGTAGGGTGGGTTCTCCAGGTGTGAAAGCACCAAATGCAAGTTCCATCTTGGGAACAGCTGCTTGGTCTTAGGTCTTTCATTTTCAAATGCCAGCATGAGTCTTGAAAGCAATTTGCTTCCAATAGGTTTCTTATTTCCTTGGCACGAAAGAAAGGAATCAATGGACGACCTGTATCCTTTTATCGCAGACTGGGCAAGGCCTTTTTGGGAAAGCTATTCGAAAAAGGAGGCCAATAAGGATTCGGATGGTGTAATCGGGTCCTAGTTCTTAGATTTGCACCAAAAATGCCACTTTTTCTATTTTGTCTCATAGAATTTCCGGTTGAGTCCCTGTGATAGTGAATGACTCGGTTGGTTACTGGAGACTCAAAACCATCCTTCTTGACAACTTCCAACCGTGAAGATGAAGGACTTCCGGCTTGAGGTGCAGCATTGTCCTGTTGTGTTGGGTCAGGAAGAATTAAAAGATTGGAAATGGGGTCGGATCCTCCTCCTTCAATTCCATGAGGTCTATAAACTAAGGAGCAGCAGGCCATTGAGGTGCTACCAGGACGAAGCTCCCTTTGGATTCTCTGATCTTGTTGAGTTGATTGAAGAAGGATAATGGGGGAAATGCGTATCTATAGATCCCTTGCCATGACATTGTCAGAGCATCTGTTGCCCAAGCCTTTTCTTCCGTAAATGGAGATACAAAGCTAGACGACTGGTGATTAAAGCGGGTTGCGAACACATCCACCATGACTGTCCCCAGTGTTGGAATAGAGCCTGACAAATTGCTGGGTCCAGCTTCCATTCTGTCGTTGGAATTAATTCTTGATATGAAAGCTTGTCTGCTAGTACATTCAACTTCCCGTCGCACAATTGAAAAAGCCTTGAAGTTTCTTCCATAATCGGCGCTGAATGTGTCCCACCACCTCTCTTCACGTAGGAGAGCGCAGTGGTGTTGTCGGCCATCACTGTGAGAACTTTCCCCTGAAGATGATGAAAAAATCATCATCATCATTCCAAGTCAGAATAGCCAGTCGAGTCGCTCCGAGTTCCAGGAAATTTATGAATATTGGGGACCCTCGAAATTAGCTCCCCGCCCTGTTGCAGATGTGTCCATGAAGAGAAGCCCTTCGGAGGGGGGTTGTTGAACTGGAACTCTTTCTTTTCAGCAAATTCTCTTGTTTTCCACCAAGTTATGATTTGCTTCGGAAGATTCGCACGAGAGATGACATTGTCCCAACTTGTCTGGGGATACCATTCCAGATTGCGAAACCAGTTTCGCTTTCCATTGGCCTTTAGGTACTAGCTTGGCACACGAATTGATGAGGCCTATACTGGATGCTAATTCCTGAGCTGAGATTTACGCTTTCCCTAGCAGAGCTTGCATGTTTGAAGCGTTTCAACTCTTTCTAGGGACGGATGAACCATGAAGCTTGAAAGATGAAAATGACCTCCTAGGAACACAAAATCTTTTGCCGGTGACAAATCTTGACTTTCCTACATTGACATCTAGACCTAGGGCTTGGAACAGACGAAGGCATTCTTCCCTCTGACTCGAAGAAGAAGTCTCGAAGAAGTCTCAAGGAAGTTGAAGTCTCGAAAGATTCCGAACGAGCCAGTCGTCTGGTAAGCGTGGGCTCCGATGTTTTTGAGATGAAGATGAGTAAGCACGGGGCGAAGAACCGCCATAAAAACTTGAGCTATCGCAAGGCACCACCTTAAAATGGTACGTCCACAATCCAGAGGGAAGGCCCGTTTGTCATGGCTGGAAGAGAGTGGAATAGCAGAAGATATCCGTGTTCGACCACTGTTCGACGTGATCCTGTAGTCGACCCCCCCCCCCCCCACCTGTCAGTGAAAAGGGGAGTGCTGGGAAAGGTCCCGTCAATAACGAGGCCTTCATCCTCTTCCCTTCCCTTCGTCCTCTTCCATGCTTGCAAGATCCATGCCCTCTGTCCCTGCCCCTATTCTGAAGAGGGGCATTGTCGGGAAAGGGCGACCCTGACCTAGGATGTTTTGGAGTCGCCGGATTCTTTGGTA
Source organism: Lithobius niger (assembly GCA_023313725.1). Lineage (NCBI taxonomy): Eukaryota > Metazoa > Arthropoda > Chilopoda > Lithobiomorpha > Lithobiidae > Lithobius > Lithobius niger. The sequence continues at coordinate 116,016 of JAHWFP010185414.1, read as the reverse complement.
GCTTGTCAACTCTTCCATCCTTAGGCTGATCCTGAGGCAGGTTCTTGGGGTAGCTGTAACCTCTATTCTTTTCCTTTTTGCTGAAGAATGGAGGTTTTGTGGCTGAGGCTGGTTTCCCTTTATCACGAAGCTCCTGGGCGACCTCAAGGAGTTTACCTCTGAACAGATCTCTAGTACTGTGGATTGGCATCAAGCGCCATTGACCTAAAACTTTTACTGGAGTGTTGACAGCAGACTGAAGCACCACATCACTTCTCCTGAAGTCCATATTAAAGAGCAATCGTGAGCACCAGGCGAAACAATCTTTGTGAAAAGAAGAAGCTCCCTTCATTAAACTCCTAGAGTCTTCGACTATGGGATGATCCACAAGCTCCAGCTTTTCGGCGATTAAGTGTTTTATAGTATTGGTCGTCCCAAAATAGCCAATTCAGCGTGGGAGTTAGCACGCATAGCAGCACGAAGAATGGCGTCGTCCTCCTCATAGAATGACATAGGCACCAAAGTAAAAGAGTGTCTTCAAAGTCGAGTCTGCCTCCATAGTTTGATACGTGGGAATGTACTCAGCAGTCTCGAAAGTTTCAAATTGACACTTGTTAGGGGCACACTTTCCTGATAACCGAAAAAAATTCTTCTTGAGCTTCAGTCGTGTGGAGGAGAAGGCTTTAGAAACTGAAATTGGTTTTCCATGCTTGCAAGTTAAATTTTCTTGCTTCAGGAGTTGACGAAATGCAACAGCAGATTGAGGAAGAGGAGCAATGCGCTCTCTCCCAGAGTTGGCAAGTGTGTCCATAGGAGAGCCATCCGGATTTACTTCAGGAGGAACAAAATCTTTGCAATATTCCTTCGAATCAGAGAGGCTACGAGTCAGTGCAGCATGAAAAACGTCCCAGTAGACAAAGTCCGGTCCTTCTTTAAAAATGTCAGCTTTTGAGCCTGCTGCTGTCGGCTTTTCCTGATTTAATTTATTCTTGATACTACATAGAAGAATCATCACCACTCGAGGCCGAATCATAATCATCCGGTTATTCAGTCATCACGCCTGAAACAGCATGGATCAACAAAATCCACTACACGATTTTTTTTACAATTTCACGTCTAGAGTGAGACTGGTCATGGGCTCTAGACGTTGAAACCTAATAAAATCATCTTGGTGTGATTTGTGATGCAGTTCAGGATTATAATCCCGCTGTCTACTTGGTGAAGTCGAACGGTGTCGAGAAGAAGCAGCACTAGAGCTGTGCAAAGACTTCTGAGTTGCATGTGGTTTTATTTTCGCGTGGTGTAAAACCGAAGGCCTACTGTGATAATTACGTGATGGCAAAACAGCACTTTCAAGTGCCTTTCACATCCTTAACGGGAGAACTGCTAGTATAGCATTTAGGCGTTTAGGTGTTTTGGCGTTTGTGAACTGGCCACCTTGAGTTTGGACTAATTGGCATTGTGCCTTGCAGGAGACAGAGAATGGCGTTTGGGCAAATTATTTTTACCATCATGAGATGAACACTCGCCCTTTTGTTCCTTTCACGGAAGAAATCTGACGGTTTGATAACGTCGACAATTTTTTCTCCATTTTCAAACGATTAAGTTCTGTTTTGAGTGATACGATTGTATTCTGTAATGCCAAAAATGGGTCTGTCTTTTTATGGGTGTCATCATTACCAATAGCAATTCCTGACTCCGTTCGTGTCGTTTCTCGACAAGGAGATGAACGGGTTGGTCTCGACCTAGAATCACACGAAGGCTTGCGCCATTTAGGTCTTTCAGGGGTATTTTTATTTTCCAACCATGCTCCGCCCGGTTTACAAAACTCCAGTCTGAATATGCCCATTTGAATTGAAACCATTGCCACATTAGACCCTTCGCCATGTTTTTTTTAAACTTTTTCAACATTATCAATATTTACCTTACATGCTTTTCCCGTGGATTTCTTAATCTTCGACGTGTTATTCGTCATCTTAGAACTCGGAGTTTGACATTTGATTGCGGGAGAGTTACCATTTTGTGCTGTCGGTGACGACCTTGCTGGGCCGAAACCTTTGTGGGCGCACCCGTGGTACGCAGCACAGTCCTCTTGGTTGTAGAACGACGAAGGGACCACAGTACCACAGACAACGATTTTATCCCAGGAGTAACGAAGATGTCCGAGCAGTACAGACCGTGGAGAAGAAAAGATGACATACGGTCGCTCAACGCTTTTACATAGGAGGGGTGCGCATATGCACTGGCTTGCGTAGCTGGCAGACTCAATAACTTTAATCTCTATAGTAACAGAATTGGAGAAGAAGAATGCTATAATTTCAGGTAATGGGTATTTTCGTCGGCATAAAGAACCTCGATTATCTGTGAGGCGGTGCTACCAAACCCCTGCGCCATTGCCACTCTTAACTCCCTCACGCCTACAATGCACCATGTAGGATCAATCGCTCAGGGCGTTTTTTGTTCCTTCACTTGAATGATTCATACCAAGTGTCTCTCTTAATGGCAAAGCCATAACAATTGTTTATTGTAACAATATTTTTAGTCTTTGGCCAAAGCTTCACTATTCTTCTTATTAGGGCTCGACCGGATACCATTTTGACGGATCCGGGTCAGTTCCGGATAATTTGATGTCAGTGCTGGATCGGTTCCGGATCTAGGTTCCGAGGCCGGGCCGGTACCGGATACCGGGTAATTCACACACAGAAACGAAAAAAAGCTGTTTCTTTTTCCCCTTATAAGTTGCAGCTATGGTGTTAATTTTAGCTTTGTTTCACATTATTTTCTTACATTAAACACGTAGACGTCGTACGCTATTATGAGTACCAGTATAGTATAATTGCATGTAGGCTACAGAACTGTTTTTGCAATGTTGCTAAATTCTGCAAATTTCTTTTAAACAGTCAAACAAAGCACTCATTACGTTAATCAGTCAGAAAAAATTTTTTAGTTCAAGGATTTCTCATTGATTAGCCTACTGCTTCATTTTGAAAAATAATTTGCGAAATTTTGCAATATTTGTGAAACCTGTATGTAGTCCATCAAAATCACAACAGGTCTTTTATTTACAGCTTTTTAAAATTGCTTTCGTTCCGTTTTGTATTACGCACTGTATAACAAAGACCGAAAGCAAAAAAAGGAACGAAACCAACATAAAAGAAGCTGTATTTATTTTTTTTCATTTTATGAACAAAACTGTCTCGGCTCTTGCAACATGGAAGTCATCTTTGGGTTATCATGCTATTATTTCTTGCTAGTTTTTGTGCTAGTTTTTGATGCCGTCATTAAGCCATCTTACTTTTCGAATTTAACCCTTTGGCATCCAAACCACGATTTATCGTCACTTCAAAACCATTTCTAAAACTCCTGCGCACCCTCAATTTATTCAAAGTGCCGTTTGCAAAGAAAAACCGCAATTGCATAGAACAGAGGTGTAATTCCGACTGAATTAAGTACTTTGTCACGCGTATTTAGGATTTATTTAATTTAATATCTTTTAATTACCTCAATTGATGTTTTTTTTGGCCGTGTCGTCAAAATTGATGTGAAATTGCTTTTGTTTGCTAAAACTAGACCTTGGTTCAAGCTGTCGTAACTCTACAACGCAACAAACGGCCGCCATCTTGATCACGTTGGAAAGCTGGGATTCCCCGATTGGCACGTGTAAAGCATGTGATCACTCATCGCGGCGGGGGCCAGTCTCAAGTGACGTCACGCGAAGCGAGTAAAGGTCACAGCCATTGGAGCTAGCAGGTGCGCGTCTCTTGGTGGACAGCCGGCTGGGAGTGGGAACGCGATGGCGGCCGTAAACGGTTTGCTTTCAACGATAGCGAATATAAATTAGGAAATAAAACAACTTTAAACTACTTCTACGGTATTAACTTAAAAAAAGGATTTCGGAAGCCGTAAACAACGCTGTAATGGAAGAATAACCAGAGGACGATCGTTTCAAGGTCTCCCATGTACTGCAACGGAAGGTGAATATTTTCGTAAGCGCATTTACATAGTCGAACTTCAACTTTGTTTTAGTTATGAAAACCTAATACGATGATCCTAAGTATATTTTGTGCAATAATTTACACTGCAATTATTACATCTGCAATTTTGTTATAATCGTAGATCTCTTAGTTATTTTACTAAGATTTATTTTAACGAGGCATGCGGCGACATGTTTTGGTTGTGTTGCAACCGGTATCCGGCTCAATATAATTGCCGGATCCGGATATATCCGGACTCGGTCGATCCCTACTTCTTATTAAAACATGTACCTTACAGTTGCTTTGTATTATTCTTTCTAATCTTGTTGTTATTGTTGACCTCATTGTATCCCACTCTTTCCTGTTACATCTGGCCTCCCTATTACACATTTTACGTTTTTTTCTCTCTCTCGCTCCTACCCTCTCAAAGAGTCACAGCTCTAATTTTTGCCTACAGTACAGCACCACCATTTTGTCAGCGCTTTTAAAGCCTACTTCCTATTTCAGGGCTTTTAAAGCCTATTCATCATAGCACAAGGGAAACAATCATGTATGTCCTCCTGTCGTACTGCGTTGTTCAACGGACATAATGTTCACACATGAAAACTAGGATTCGGCCCAAGATAGGCTATACACTTAAACGTAACTCGATGAGAAGTGAGGAAAGGGGGAGGAGAAAATTAATATACGAGACAACAGCATTTGTACCCTCTATGCTAGTTTCTACCATATCAGAATAAATCATCCCTTGTACCAACTTTGAAGCCTTGCTATTTGTAGGATGTAAGGTTCACTGTTCCATAGGACTGTTCACTGTTAATACGGCCTCTACAACGCGTAGAACTTCCTCATGTAGAGTGTTACTCCGTGACCCATACGACGTAAATCTGTGGATTCGTAACCACATAATCTGCATACCAAAGAGGTTAGATGGTTTGACAGGGCCATTCCAACAGAGCCATAAGCCACTAATGAACTCAACCTGTGCCCTCTACAGTTCTGATCATCGCACTGAAGGTCTGCCCCTCCAATATTATCCACACTAATTGAGACTACGGGATGTTCAGAAGGTAAACAAGGGTCGAATTTACTATTTTGTATCGAGGTGTTCGTACAACCAGCGCTTGAATTATCAAAATTCTATTTAATTTGATAATTTCTGATAATTTCTTAACCAAAAGTGGATGTTAAAAACCAGTACGCAACATATTTACCTTTGGTTCATGATAATCATCAGGATGATATCCTGTACGAAAATAAACAACTGCAACTTCTTTGTCATCACTACAACAGACAAAAATTGGATTATTGCACCATCGTTTGTGTTACTACTGTTAACAAGAATACTAAATGCTGTTTAGATTAGCAAATGTTGAAATAATAAAAAACAAAAAGGCATTTTAAATTAGAGTTCCTGTCAGTTGTGAGAGTATAAAACTAATTTTAAGCAGTGTTAAAATTTTCTATTCTTACTATCTGCAAAATACATCTTCAGTACATGCTAACCTTGTCCAATTGGTCGGTGGAGTCAGCACAAACCCGGCTAAAATTTCAGCCATGCCATCCTGAGAGAATCAGTCATGCCTGTGCGATGAGTCTCCTATTGCGTTTTCAAAATAGTTCCTGCGCAGATTAGTTGCGCAGTGGCATTATGATGCTCATCCGATCCAACATGGCGACACCAGGCCGACACAGCAGGCTCACCTAAGCACTGCCGCACGCAACATCGTACTGGTAAAGCCTTTACTAGCGCAAAATAGCAAACAGCAATGAATGGTTATAGCACCTTAAGGGAGAAACACCCTGAAGTGACTGTAAACGACATCGTGGATATGACTGCTGAATTTACTGGCGTTACAGTAAGTTAGCATCTATCGTGCATAGAAAAAATATCGTTGAGTGCGGCAACAAGTTTTCAACTCCTGGGAACGCTAAGCCAAACACTATGCAAACAATAATGCAAATTTATGACAAATTTACTTGTCAGCAATTCGTAAGAAAGCGCGTTCTTTCGTGCTAATGATTCCCAACTGTCAAACAGGTATGCGATGCAATCAATGAAGCCTCAACGCTCCCTAATCTAGACACACGCTAGTGTATCACGCCAAGTTAGGCAACAATCATCACAACAAACATCACATCAATTCAATTGTCGAGGTTGTAAATCATTGTAGCGCGGCGCCATAGTGTTAGTGTCTTATATCTTGAAGCATAGTTGGGCACATTTCATCTACTTGGGGAAAAATAATAATGCGGTACAAAAGCTTAAATTGTGTTGAAATCAAGAGCAATGAACCACCTGACAAAAATTAACTCATGTTGGAATGCCAGCTAAGCTGCTTTCAATGCAAAATCTGACCCTCAATAAAGTTGAAAATGTGTAACTAGCTAACTAGCTAGCTAGCTAATTCTAGTCCGCTCATCCCCATGTTAATTTCCATAGGGTGATTATTCATCGATACCGAGATAACGGGAAGGCTTCCAGCTACGAAATTGGACGAATGGCTGCAGTACGATACGAACTGCTTACCTTTTATGGTTTGGAGCCTGCCCTGCCTAGGGGTGTAACGAGGATGGTGTGGGATGGCGCGTAAGTACGAAAATGAAAATTTTAACAAGTTTAAAATTAATTTTTACTATCCTAAAATGATCACCTTCAGTAATTTATGCTAAAATCGCTATTTTGGCTTTTCACTGCCCAAAAGAAAAAACAAAATACCAGATTTTGTTGTCTCCGAGTTTTTTCCCCTCTGCCCGCCAGGCACGCTGCTCTGTTATCACAGATGCAGCCGCCATATTGGATTGATCCTCACATTCGCTTATTGAACCTTTCTATTCAGCGAAGCGGGGAGGTGGGTGGGTTTCCATTACTGAATGTGAGTATTTAGGATAGTAAAAATTAATTTTAAACTTGTTAAAATTTTCATTTATTACTATCTGAAAAATACTGACCTTCAGTAATTTATGCTAACTTTGTCGTCCTGGTGGAGGGCCGCTGAAACTAGAATAATTTTAGATCAACGTAACCTTCCTATCCCTCCAAAATTAACTGGCCTAAATGAGAAACCACTATCAAAAGAAGCTAACCATGGTATACTCCGAATATGTAGTGTTCAGAGATAGGCTATTTCCTGAAAAGAACTGGAAATTAATCCTTAAAAGGCTAAGAACATGAGAAATAGTTCACACACTACACTAAAGGGTACAACATTACCAACCTCTTATCTGGTGTGTCCAACTGGCACCTTTATGTCGACTTCCACCTGTGGGCATCAATGTTCTACTGTGTGACATTATCCCCCAGTGTGGCATTTCTTCGATGCGGTTCTGTGTCGTGTTTCCGCCATTGGGGTGTGTTGTCATACATGCGTGATCGCCTCATTGCTATTTGTAACTAGCTGACGCTCTCGCTGTCGTGCTTTCCACTGCGTGGCACAATATACATGTCTAGTGGTTGAACCTTTGTCCCGCCACCACATGATCCCTTATCACCGCTCCACCTCGTTGGCCGCTCGTGTCCCGCAGGTAGTGGCTCACAAACGTGTTTCTGTTGTTCCAGGCGCATGCTGCCACCACCTAGTCCAGAGGCGTTCCGCAGCCATACGCCCATGATGCAGCTAGCGCCCGTAGCTCATGAGCTCTAATCTCCCTTGTAGATCCGCACAATCTTCCCCCAGCTCGTAAACCCTCCGAATAACTGCACAGATCCACTTGCCCAACTTGAAGGGTGTCACCGGCTTATTGATAGCTTGGTCGTGTGTTTCGTCCACCAGCAGGAACAAGGGTGTTGGGCCTTCGTCCTCCATATCCGCGACCTGATCTGCAGTCCTGGCCAAATAATGACGCAGCGCCCGAATCGGACACTGCAACCTCTCTTCATCATCCGTGTGGACTAGTGGGCCCAAGGCCGGTATCACCACTGGCTTTGGTGCTAAGTCTGGTCTTGCATTCTTCGCCGTGAAGTGAGCGGGGAAGGAAAGTGAGACCTTTGACCAGTCCCTGAAAACCTGATGTGGTTCCGTCCTCTAGAAAACGCTGCCACTTCACTCTGCAGAGCTGCAGTAGCCAATGCCGTTAAGAAAACTGTTTTCTGTGTAAGGTGCAAGATTGATGCTTTCCTAAGTGGTTCGTAAGGTGGATTTGAAAGACTCTTGAGCACTAAGGGTAGGTTACATTTTGGGAAGAGTGTCCTCGTTCTTGGTCTCGCCTGATCGAACCCTAGAATCACCTTCGACATCAGTGGGTTGTCTCCCACTCCCGTGTTTCCCGAGCAGGATAACACCGAGTTAACCGCCGACCTGTATCCCTTGATAGCAATCGGCAACAACCCTTTGCGAAACAAGTCTTCCAAAAAATCCGCTAACTCGAACACGGAAGGGTTGCACGGGTTGACGTTATTGTCTGAGCACCAACCGAACCATTTCTTCCACTTTGATTCATAGTTTCTTCGTGTGGATGCCCTTAAACCTCCGATGACTCTCTCCACCACCTTCATGGAACAGCCCTTTTTCAGCAAACTACTCATTAGAGCAGCCACCCGTGAAGATGTAGAATCCCAGGATTCTGGTGTAGGGTCCGTCCCTTGTGTTGTGCGAGTAGTCGTTCTGTGACAGGCAATTGGACTGGTTCCTCTCTCTCCAGTTCCTGGATGTCGGGAAACCATGCTGCCGCTGGCCAGTATGGAGCCACCAATAGGAATGTCCCCGTTGACTCGCGGATTTTGTTCAGTACGCTCTGCAGTATTGAAAAAGATGGGAACGCGTATGCAAACATCCCCTCCCACGGGATGGACAGGGCGTCCGTCGCCCAAGCTTGGCTGTCCGGGAAGGGGGACACGTAGCTCTCCAGTTGCTTGTTGAAGCGAGTAGCAAAAAGGTCTACCATTGGTTGGCCCCACTTCTCGAAAAGTGCTTCGCAAACCTTCTTGTTCAGCTTCCATTCCGAGGTCGAGATCACGCTTCCTCGTGACAGCTCGTCTGCCCAGACATTCAGCTTCCCGGCGATATGACATGGCACCAGAGTGGTCCTGTTCAGTTCGCAGAAAATCATCAGGTTGAGGTCTCATCCATTAACGCTTTCGAGTGCGTGCCCACTCCTTTGCGGACATAAGCGACCGCCGTCGAATTGTCTGCCATCACCCCGATCACTCGGTCCATCACCTGCTCCCTCCATAGGGCTAATGCGTACCGTACTGCTTTCAATTCTCTTACGATGGTATGGAGCTCCTTTCCTGATCCAACCATGTTCCCGCAGCTTGCAAACCTTCCAAGTGGGCTCCCCAACCCGACGCCGACGCGTCGGAAAACGGAAGTTACTCTGGGGTCGGCTCTCTCATCGGTACTCCTTGTTCCAATGTCCCTGGTGTCAGCCACCATTCCGCACATTTTGATGGGAAACGTTGTAGACTCACCCAGTCTTTCCAGCTGCATCTCGGGTACCATTCGTCCTTCCTGAACCAGTGGAGGGGCTTCACTTTCCACTGACCCAGGGGTACTAATCTTGCGTTGGAGTCCGCAATCCCTATGGCCGATGCCAATTCCCTTGCGGTTATCCGCTGTTTCTGAAGCAGCATCCTCATCGTAGTCCTCGTGGCTGTGATCCTTTCTGGGGAAGGTCGGACTAGTCCCATTCGCGTGTCGAACTCTGCCCCAAGAAAAATGAACACTTGTTGAGGATTGAACCTTTATTTCCTGAAATTGATGCCGAGGCCCAATTGACAGAATAGCGCAGTGCACTGTCGAAGTTGCCGTCGTAGGTCCTCTGCCGACTTGTTCCTTACCAGCTAGTCGTCTAAATAAGCATGTGCTCTTATTAGTTGCTGATGCAGCTTGGCTATCAAAGGTTTCATCAGCCGGGTGAAGATCTGGGGAGCCGTTGAAAGTCCGAATGGCAGAGTCTTGAACTGGTAAGACACCCCCCCCCCCTGCAACTAGGCGAAAAAAATGTTGCACCTCTGCATGAAGTGGAATGTGAAGGTATGCATCTTCGAGGTCGATAGACGCTGTAAACTCCTTCAGTTGAATCGCTTCTCATATGGGCCGTATGGTCTCCATCTTGAAGTGTTTTCACGATGTGAGAGTTCAATTTCGTCAAGTTGAAAATTAGCAGCTTTCCTCCTCCCTTCTTTGCAATTACCCGCGCCGGACTCCAGAAGCCCTTGGAGTCCGGTGGCGAGATCATTAGTGCCCCTTTCGCCATTAAAATTCGCACCTCTTCTTCTAACTCCAGGTCGACTGCAGTGTTCCTCGCCCATTCTGGTGGTTCGTCTGCTAGTGCTGGACGGGAGGAAAATGGAAGGTAGTAGCCGTGTTGAATGGTGTCTAGGATGAATTGATCGTTCGTCAGTTGTCTCCATTCTTCCAGATGCCAACTCAATCTTCCTCCCACCTATCGGTGAACTGGGGCGAGGTTCGCCCGCTGATCGTCACTGACGGTTGGGCCTTCTTCCTCTGCCTCTGAAGGAACCTCTTCCACGAGGAAATCTTGCACCGGCTCTTCTGCCCCTGGAAGGGGCCGCGCCATGAAAGGGTGTGCCGTCGCTTGATTTTATCCCCTGCACTGGCTTACGACCTGAACCTCTGTTCTCGCCCCCTCCATGACCTCTGAAACTGTTCTGGAGTCTGCCGAACGGTCTCCTACCTTTCTGTAGAGGGAAAGCGTTCCCCGCTGCAGAGAGCGGTTTGGTCTTCTTCAGCTCCGGCGCCAGCTCTAGTAACTGCCCGTTGAAGACCTCCGACGAAGCGTGGATCGGGAGGAGCCTTAGTTGACCAGCTACGTCCGTGGGTAGTTGTGTAGTCGACTCCAAGAGCGCGTCCCTCTTCCTAAAAACTGAATTCATTGACAGCCTCGCGGACCAGTTAAGGCTATCCCGCTGAAAAGAAGAAGCCATTTTCATGAGGTGCAGGCATTCTCGAATGTTCTGGTCCTCCCGCAGTTCCGGTCTATGGCGCACCAAAGTCTTGATTGCCGCAGTCGATGCTGAGTACACTAGTTCGGCGTGTGAGTTAGCACGGATCCCGCACCGTAACATTATCTCATCCTCGTCGTGCTGACTGAGAGGCGTGCGGATGACTGCAGGTGTTCTGAGTACCGAGTCCATTTCAAGCTCCGCTTTCTCGGTGATGTACTCCGCCTCTGGGAATGTTTTGTAACGCTTCTTCGATGGGGTACCCTTTCCTGTTGATCTGAAAAACATCTTGGTTTTCCTTGGGTCATGGGCCGGTAAAGGTTTAGGCAATGAAATCGGTTTGTCGTCTCTTCTAGTAAGGGCTTCACTGTTCAGCAACTGCCGGAACGCCACCGCCGATTGTGGGAGGTGCAGTGGTTGAGCCTTCATCATCCCAGCATAAGTGTCCATAGGGGAGGGGGGTCATCCGGGTCTTCCTCGACAGGCACAGCCTCTTTTGCATACCGAGTCTCACGTAGATGTTTAAAAACGTAGCCGGCAAAAGTCTTCCAGTGAATAAAGCCTGGGCCTTCTTCGAAGGGATCGTCGTTATCGGTTGCCTCCGGAACGAACTCTTCCTCCTCACCTTGCCATTCACCTTCCTCCTTTTCTTCGAACTCATCCTCCCCTTCAAAGTCAAACGTTTCATCCTCAGAAAAAATGTCATCAGCCTCAAAGCCCTTCTTGACTCTCTTGCACTTAGTATGACCAGGCTCCAACTCTTGTTTCCGTTTTGACGACTTTCGTTCACTTAAAGCTTCAAACTGACATTTCCCCCCCCGAATGTCCCTTTAATGCAAGTTCCGGTGTGTGAAGACTTTTGGTGCAATTCTTCAAAGCTTCCCGAAGCACCTGAAGGTGTTCCTCTAATTGAACATGTCCGTAAGCCGCTTCTGCCTTCGTTGGTGACTGTCGGCGCAACGGCGATTGTCGGCGCGTCCCTGCCGAGTCTCTTACGGGCGACTTCCCCGGCCTTGGCGACCTCTCTCTCCCGGGAGAAGCTCTGCGGCCTTTCCTCGACCTATTTCCCGGTGACGAAATCTTGCTTTTGCCGTGCGATGGGGAGCACGACCTGTTCGGCGACGTGCTGCGCCGGCCGTCGCCCCGGCGATGCTCGGCGCCCCGGCAACACTCGGCGCCCCGGCGACGCACGGCGTCCCGGCGATCTTGTGCGCTCGGGCGACGAGTTGCTCTCCGACTCACATTTGCTTTGCCATTTCTAAAAATCTCGCAAACCCATCGCCGTCCGGCGCTGTTTTAACGTGCTCGAGCCGACCTTTGTCGCTCATCAAACTTGAGCCCTTCTCCAGTCCGCTTTCCCTTTTCTCGGGAGCGGACTGAGATTTTGACACTTTACTACCTTTAACATTAGTGTCGGCTCTATCCCTGCGGTCGCCTCCGGAATCCTTTCTGTCCGTGTGACGACCGCTAGGGGTGGATGTTTTTCCACTTTTCCTGCCACTCTCATCCACTTTTTTGCCACCATCCTTCCTAGAAAAATCACCATTAATGTCGACTTTACCTCCTTTGGCTGCGTTAACACTATGGCTCTTAAGGATAGCGCTCGAAATTGGGGCGGTCGTGCTGCTAGTTTTCGTCAGCATTTTCACATTGTCCAACGCCATTTTCTCAGCCTCGAGTACGGTACACTCGTCAAGGTTTACGGGAGGCACAGACCCACTCGCATTACCACATAATCCACTTCCCCCAAGAGGCTTATGAGCTTTTAAAAGATCAGCGAACGAGGCCAAAAGCTCGGACTTCATTGTGTCCATTTATATTTCTAACGATTCATAAATCCTTAGTAATCGTCCTTAGTAATAATCGCCCTGGATTCGTCTGCCTTCACATTAGCAGTGACTGCCCCCATGTTTTTTGCAGCCAATACGACCGCACCCAAAGAGTTTGGGGCATAAACCGTCTTATCTGCCTCAACAAAGCCATCAAAATCCGGTGAAGAAATGGTACTGGAGTCCTCGTGAAAAATAGCGGGGGCGTTGGGGTCAACCCCCATTAATTTCAGACGATCGTCAAGAGATTGAAAAGTCTTACCCGCCTTTTTCTCCTTGCTGGCCCGCTTGTTGTCAGTCTTGCGCCAAGCCCGAAGCACATGTGTAATGGCCGCCGCCACGTGCAACGCGCACAGATCGCAAAACTTATTTACAAAATCACATTCCCTACACTTGCAACACGAAGGGTGATAATCCTGTGGTGTTTTGACGCATGTGCAGGTTGGGTAGTTACCCGTCTTGATTTTCTCACGAACCTTGCTCTCCGTATCACTCACGTGCGTCATTTTTTGAACACGAAAAAAACCTAAACACGTTGAAGCTTCAACGTGCCCAAGCGAATGTGAGGATCAATCCAATATGGCGGCTACATCTGTGATAACAGAGCAGCGCACCTGGCGGGCAGAGGGGAAAAAACTCGGAGACAACAAATTAGGTATTTTGTTTTTTTCTTTTGGGCAGTGAAAAGCCAAAATAGCGATTTTAGCATAAATTACTGAAGGTCAGTATTTTGCAGATAGTAATAAATATTGTTATAACCATTGTTAGTATTGTCGGCATCGTCTCTCATTGGACGGCCAAAGTTTGGACAATGACAACGTATATACTGACGTATATGTGTGCCTAGCCACACACTAGTGTAGCACGATAAATCTAAAGAACGTTGCCAAAGAAATTGTATTCACGTCCAATTCAGGAAAAATAAACCAACTCTAAAAACAAAGCAAAATAAAAAAAGCCAAAAACTGGTGAAGAGGCCACCAAGTTGAGAGTGGTTCGGCCGTTCAAAGGAATGATATCAACACATCAAAACTAACGAAATAAAACAAATTACAACAAAATTAAAATCAAACCAAAAACCTATAAAGAGGTGACCAAGTTGAGAATGGTTCGGCCTATAGGCAAAAGGTATTATCAAATTGTGGAAAACCAATTTCTTGTTGACGTGCCACTTTATTACACAGCTGCACGGTAGTGGAGTTGAGTCTAATACACAATTTTAAAAAAAGGACTGATATATCAAAAACCAAAACTGGTAAAAGGGGCCGCCAAGTTCCGAATGGTTCGGATCTTCAAAGGAGTGATATCAACACAGCAAAACATTCACCAACTTAATCGTACCGAATAATACTTTGGACGTTAAATGAAAACTTAAACATTGCTACGAAAAGTAGCAATGTTCTAGTTTTCATTTAACCTTCCGACTATTAGGCGGTACGATTAACTTGGCGAATGTTTCGGTGTATTGATATCACTCCTTTGAAGGGCCGAACCATTCGGAACTTGGCGGCCCCTTTTACCAGTTTTGGTTTTTAATATTATTTCATTTACCGTACAGTGCAGCGTCTCCTCTCTCACCATCTTGGGTTTGTTTACAAAAAAATGATTGCGGAATTCCACGTTGTTTGGAAGGGATGGGATCATTTTTGTAGAGCTGCTATAAACATTCAATACTTAATTTGCTTTTGTCTGGCAGAAAAAATGCTGATTGGTACATCCCTAGTTATTATTACAGTAGAACCTCGATTATCCGACCATCAATTATCCGAAATGCTCGGTCAACCGAATCCCTCAACAGCGTTTTTTTATTTTAATTTTTTTGTCTCTGAATTGACCAATCCATCGTGCGTGCAAAACAAAAAAATACAGCCTCAATAAATTAATGAAAGGGTAAGTTGCATTTTCTTTTCCTGCAGCTAGCCAGTGGAGACTATTTTTAATCTTTCCCTCCCTCTTTCCCTCACTACTGAGATTTCCACAGCGCTACTTGGCCGGACCGGACGAGTTCATTGTGCTTGATAGAGGGGAGCAGGGCTGCTCCACTCTCAAGCACAACGAACTCGCCCGGCCAAGCAGCGCATTGAGTCAGCAACACGTGTCATTCATACGGCCGTGTTTCAGACAGCGTTATTTTAATCAATTCGTTTTAAAATCAAACTAAAATGTCTCAAAAACGTAAACGTGTTGTTTTAAACATTGAAAAGAAGCTGGAGATCGTGAAGAAATTAAAAGCTGGTGGTGGTGGTAAAAAATTGGCTGCAGAATACGGATTAGGAGTCTCAACGGTAAGTGATTTGAAATGGAATGGCGACAAAATCGAAAGTTTTGCAACCACATTGGAAACGACGCAAGGATCCACTAAAAAATGCACCATGAAATTGGCTGAAGAGGAAAAGCTTGACAAGACTGTTTACATGTGGTTTGTTCAAAAAAGAAGTGAAGGAGTCCCGATTTCTGGTCCCATGATACAGGAGAAAGCCAAAATATTTAATGAAAATCTTGGAAACAATCAAAATTTCCAAGCTAGCAGTGGCTGGTTAGTGGTTACAACGTTTTAAGAACAGGCACGGCATTCGTCAATTAAGCATTGAAGGGGAGAAATTGTCGCAAATACGGAAGAAGCAAAGAAATTTATTGAAAAGTTTTAAAAAATTGTCGAAGATAAAGGTTTAACAGCTGATCAAAATACAACTGTGATGAAACAGGGCTGTACTGGAAAGCTCTACCTTCAAAGACACTTGCTGCCAAAAATGAAACCACAGCTCCAGGGCGAAAATAGATGAAAAATCGTGTAACCGTCCTTGCATGTGCAAACGCGTCTGGCAATCACTGCCTACCACTTGCCATCATAGGCAAAAGTCGTAACCCGTGATGTTTTAAAAATGTAAACATGCGTGCGCTACCAGTGAAATATTTATCACAGAAAAATGCATGGATGGATTCACAATTATTTTACGAGAAGTGCCACAATATTTTCGTTCCGGCAGTTAAAAAAGACTTGTTGAAACGTGGTTTAACGACAGCTGTGCTTTTAATGGATAACGCACCAGCACATCCAGACTCTGAAACGCTACAAGCCGATGGGATTAGCTGCCTTTTTTTGCCACCAAATAAAACTTCTGTGCTGCAACCTCTTGATCAAGGAGTTTTAGAGAGCCTCAAACGTCGCTACCGGAAATTATTGCTACGGAAGCTACTTATTGAAGACAAAGATACACCTGATGACGTGGTATCATTTTGGAAAGCCCTAAATGTGAAAGAATGTTGCTACATGATTGGAGAGGCCTGGGATTTCCTGACGCAACGCACGATTAAAAGTAGTTTTAGAAAGC
Source organism: Lithobius niger (assembly GCA_023313725.1). Taxonomy (NCBI): domain Eukaryota; kingdom Metazoa; phylum Arthropoda; class Chilopoda; order Lithobiomorpha; family Lithobiidae; genus Lithobius; species Lithobius niger. The sequence continues at coordinate 99,995 of JAHWFP010185414.1, read as the reverse complement.
TATGCCCTTATTTTAGTGAAAATAATGACACAACGGCAGTGGAAACTTAAGATGGCCTGAACGAATTCATGGATTTATTTCAAGAAATTCCAGGGTGTGAAAGCTGTGATAACGACGATGTAAGCCAGTGGCTAGATATGGATCGGGATGACCCAGGATACCATTTATTGGATGACGATGAGTTAGTTGCTCAAGTTACAATTCAGTTTAGTTGCTCAAGTTACAATTCAGAATGACGAAATCAATGAGAGTGATGACAAAGACAACAGTGAAGCTGACAAACAAACGGTAACAAACAATGAAGCTGAGAACATGCTGACAAAATGCATGTTGTGGTTGGAAGCCCGAGCTGATGCTGACCCACTACAATTGCTGATGCTCAAGCGCTTACGGGACGATGCAGCAAAAAATCGCATGAGCAGCCTTAAACAAACTAAGCTCACATCATTTTTGACTTAATTTATACTACAATAGACACTCAATAGATTGTGAAATGTGATGCTGAATGTGTAGGATATTTGAAATACAGTGAGTACAATCTGCAACAAAAAAAAATTGATTTCTTACTATCTGCAAAATACTAACCTTCAGTATATGCTTAAATCACTTTGATTTGGCTATTTAATGCCCGATACAATTTAAAACTAAGCCCGTTTTAAATCTCCATAAGATTAGTTTAGCTAATCCTCCCTAGGGTTGCTAGTGGCACTTTCCTTACATTCTGGGTTTACTACCCAGGTTATCACTTCATTTCGGGCATCCGTGTAGGACACACGGATGCTCTGTTTGCTATTTGTTTGGTGAAATACGCCAAGAAAATGCCCAAACGCCACCAAGATGGCGGTTGCTTTAAAGCTCTGAAATCGTGGCCAAAGGCAACGGTTTTCTGCTTTGCTCTTGCAAGAAGACCCCAGAGGACGTTCACCCTGAGTGCGGAAATTGCAGTAAATCTAATTTGTGGATGTCCGAAGACTTGCTGGAAGACGCATTTTATCGGATGAGAAGTATTTTTTGAAGTTTATTGTTATGCCTTAACTAACCTGATTGCGTTAGGCCTAAGAGTTTGCACGATCTTTTAAATCGTCCTTCTTGTTGATTCCGTGTGGATCACTTTAATTTTTGTTCTCGGACGTCATTCTGTCACTTCTTTCTTGAATTCTTTTACTTAGGAAGTTTTATTATTCATTAAAAACTTGCACGTATCCTTGTATGCATTTGAACTTCCGCTGGCGTACGCACAGCGTATTGCGTAATTTGCACTGACGTGCTTAAACTGCTTGCATGTTGCTCTCCGGGGTCCGGTTTCGATAGCGCGAAAATCTTTGCCGTCTTTAAAACTAATGATTTTTCGTTTTCGTTTAAAGCAGATGGAATTTAATTTTATTAATATTATTAATTTTAGTAATCCCCATTTCAACCTATTTTGGTTGATTAATAAAACGGAAGAATTTGATTTAATTTTTAAATTCCTTTCTTGACGCTGCATGTTGGTTGCTTTAGACTAGCGTCCTTGGTTGGAGCGTCATGCATGTGGTAACGTTGCTGTGTTATCCGATCGTTATTTTTATTTACGTTTTAGTGCAAGATTAAATCGTAAGATCAGAGGTTGTTGGATGAAGTGTCAATAATACCCTCCCCTATAAATCCGTTAGGAGACTCCATCGGAGTTGGGTGCGATTTTGCACGATCGGAACTACAAATGATGACATGACATCGCGAGGGAATTATTTCTGCTTGCCGACAGGACACGATTGTAAATCTGAGGCAAAGCAGATAAAGGGCCTAATGATCCTAAAAGATCAAAAATTGGCGGAAGTCTCTAGGCAAACGGACACGATCAGGCCGGAGCCTAAGGGACAGAGCTGAATTGTTGCAACAGGAAGGATTAAAATGCGACATTAGCTCTAAAATAATCGACGACGCACAGCCCAAAGTGCGTTTGTTGATTAGGTCCTTCCAAATGGTTTTCTGACCACGTCAGGTCGAATGGAAAACAGTGGTAAATAAAATAACACTTCTTCGACAGGTATGTGCCTCTTGTGTTGGTTATCTTGATGGCGTTTTTGAGAGCAGTGGGCGAAAATCAATATGCCAAAACGCAGTTTCTCAACCGGGCGGAAATCAATACGCTCTTACGCCTAAACGCCCATACGCCCAAACGCCATTTCTTTCACGGTATGGACGGAAATTAAAGAGCACTGGGTTGAAGTCACTTCTGTTAACCTTTCTGCATTCAGCTGTCTCTTTTCGCTGTATTGACGAAAATTAAAAGAAATAGGTGGAATTGCTCAATGTTTCGTGAATGTTGTGTTACATAAATGTGGTTATGACCGTAATACAACAAATGCAGTAAATTAACAAACATGTAATGTAATGTAATGTGGACAGCAATGGATCAAACTGAATAATCTTTGGGCAAACAGAGACGCTTGAACCGCAGCCTAAAAGTAGGATTATCGCAACTAAAGAGAATTTAAGGCGGCATGCATCCAGATGCTCAAACTCCACTTAAAAACCCTCGAGCTGTGACAAGGTCGCAAGGAAGGTTACAAGTGCTGCTATTAAAGGAAGTAATTAAAGCCCCTATTTCTGAGTTGGATAAATTGTTATTTCAACTTTAGAAAGATTGTAAACTGCTGGCTAAGGTACTAACTCAACGTTGCCAAGGATTTTATGGTCATGTTTGTCTCAAAACATTGCCACGTAAAATTATTCAACATCACTTGAATTACGGATTTTCACGTGATTTTCTCTATCCTGTTGACGTTCAGAGTTGCATACATATTTTTCACCCTCCGAATGTTCTGACAATTGCCAAAAGACTAAAACTTAGAGGCTTGAATAAAATCATTTCAACTGCATCCTGCATTTGCAAGCGCAGTATGCACAATGTCAATCAGTTGACTTCTTGTTTTTTTAAGCCCATCGTTAGATTTTTGACGCAGGTAGTCATTTCACAGTCAAATAGTCTCCCCCCCCCCCCCCATGTCCCACGGCTGAGCTAGTGGACATTCACACTCTTTCACTCTGATGTGATAAATCCAGCCATGAGCTGGGTCTCACAACTCACGCGATGGCCAGGCCTATTTTTGCAGGTTAGAATTAGGTACTTCTGCGCGGAAATGGAGAAAATTGACAAATTTGTCAATTAATTGGAATTCCAGTAATGACAGTTATAATGATTTTAGGTGAATGACAGTTCGTGATGAAAGAGTTGACTGGAACTTTGGATTTTTGAAGGTTTGGTTGGCATGCAAGCTGACCGTCCTTATGCAACGAACCGCTTCAGATGGGAGCTCATGCGTTCGTGATGAAGGTTGTAAGGTTTTATCTACCCTTTTCGAGGGCGATTCCTGGCTGCTTCCGAAGGATTTCTCGAATTCTGTGAACTTTCACACTATGTATGAAAAACAGTGGTATGATGCCAGACTGGGCACCATCCCTAACCACTGTGTCTCTCTGCTTTACGACGCGAGTTTTTCGCGGCACTCGTCCTTCAAGTCCAACTTGGAACTTGGTCTCCGCTAGCTTCCCATCATGGCTTCAATCGGACATTCATCCTCGCTTTGCAATGCTGCACACGCCATACCGCGTGTGACATTGAATATTATGTAAAGGGATGTGTAGGGCCACATTGTGAATTAAGAGTAACTCACTTGTATACAAATGTGTAAATGAATCTGGTTCTTCCCAGAGGTTTTCTAAACGTATCATGGTTCCTAGGTGACAGCGATAATATTATCACGTTTATTCCTCTTTCTTGACCTCATTCTTCGGAATGAAAATTGGAACAGGGTTCCCTTAAGTGCACTTTAGGTGGATAGAATATTTACGTCATCCAGTCTCCTTCCCACCTTCGGTTGGTGAAGGATAGTACAACGGAATGTTCCGAATTTACCGAGGCTTAATCGAATTTCCCCCAATGGAAAATGGTGGAAATTGCACCTTCACCATCCTCTAGGATCTTGGGCGAACATTTTTCTATCTCACACCTTTTGCCTACTGTGGTGTAGGTAGGACGCTCTAACATAACGAGGGATACGGTGCTTCACTTTGCAAGGACGTTATCGGGCTGTTAGGTCCCTACGTGGGTCCTCCGTTCAAGCCCTACCATCTCTTTCAAAAACGGCTGGTTTTTTCTTTCAATGGGAAGCATACTTACGATTTTTCGACGGATGGGTGATTTGCCACAAGCCCGTTTCCCTTTCATCATTAGATTTAATAAGGGGACTCATCGACCTTCTCGTTCAGTTCCCCACCCCCCCTCTCAAAGGGAACTGTTGTTTTATAGTTTGGGGACATTCTGTTCACTTCTATCAGTGGATTGAATTCTTCAGGTCGACGGGAACGCCCTCACTGTGTGACTTCCCTCCGTAAAACTGAACACCTTTCGGTGATAACGGAATTGTAGAAGGTGAACAGGTTTTTGTGTCCCTTGTCGGGAAATGTTTTGAAGCACTGTAATTTGTCAGAACAAACTTGTTCGTCTACAACTTGTTTTGTCGCAACAAGGTGCCCGAATGTTCTATTGACCTTCTTCCTACCAACATTTCTTAACGCCTTGAATCCCTTTGCTGCCTCAAATCTGCCTCCACGCTCAAGGTGAACCTTGAGTGGTTTGCTCGCCGCATCAGTCGCTGACGCCATATAAAGCGCAATGAGGAACTTCTGGCTCTTTCAAAGGAGAGTCAAGCGTTCTAAAAGTACGCTACGGAACAGCTTTCTGTTGATGCAGACAGTGACCCTTTCAACGGCATGGAAAGGTGGATCTCACCGGGGACTTCGTCAGTCAGGATGATATAACGGAATAAAGGTCGTATTGAAACAGAGAGGGCGCCTTGGGCCCCCCCTCTTCCATGTTTCGTGTTAAAGAATGAGTAGTGAATCTATTCGGGTCCCACGACATCCGCTCCCACTCCCCTAACTATAAGGGGTGTGAGAACATAACCGGAATCGTGCTTCTCTGCATGTCACGTCCAGAAACACCACTAGATGATGTGGCTGCGTGTTCGTGGAACAACACAATACATTCATCCCCCACTACCTGCGCGATGTCAATGCGTTGAGACGTGAAAGGACGTTACGAGAACATTTTGCTGCAGACAGTCGAATCGGACATTTATTTAATTCTGCCTTTTCTAATAACTCTCCCTGAAAGAGAGCTGCACAGTGATGAGTTCCATAAGAATGAAGTGCAAAGTTGTTGTTAAAGAGAACCCACACACAGGAGAAAGCGTCACTGTAAGGAGGTTCGCAAAGTGCAAGTGGTACAAACTGGGATGGCTCCACATTTGCACAATTGTGTGGCACTTCACAGTGAACAGATATTTTGGCACAATGAAGTTGTAACACTCTTACTGTAAAGCAGTGAAGAGCACATAAAGAAGGCACCAGCAAGTTAAGGTAGAAAAATTTTCTTAAATTAACCCTTTCCTTCACAGATAATGCTTTTATATGCTTCTCCATTATTCTCACCCGTTCGCATTTTACGCTTTTGGTATCTCGCAAATCTCAAATTTCTGAAACAATCATTGCAGTTTGGTTACATTTTTTAAGGCATGGTATTGAAGTGGCCTTGTTATTTTAAAATTAAAAAAAAAAAAAAACATAAACGTGCTATGGTTCATTACGGACAGACAACCTAAGTTGAACTGTGAAGTAAAATCGTGGAGAAACTGGTTATTTTCACGAGAAAATGGGGATGAAAGTTCTTGTAAACCTCGGCGAAGTAAAGGGTTAAGCTTTACGATCTGTAAAAGTGTGTGTATGTTGGAAGGTAGGAATCTCGTAGAGTTTCACGGAATCTTTTCTGTTCAGTTCCCTTTTCGGTGTCTGGGTACATCCTGCATGTCACTATGGTACGATGACCCACCCTTGACCTGAAACGCTTCATCCTCACGGTGGAAGTTTTGGCAACCGACCTCCAAGATGATGATTTCGACAGTGAGACGGGCAGGCATTTTCTCTGCCATTGGGACTAATCTTTGAAAAATGTGAATGTGTTGGTTTCTACGGTAAATGGAATGGTATTTCGTTCTTATCTGTGTCCAATGTGTTAGCAACCTTCTTCAAATTGGTTGAAGGGTTTTCTATACCTCAATTAAAGCCTATAATTTGGCTATTAATACAGCATACAAGGAGATCATCAGCAAAATCATGACTCTTCTGATGCTGGACTTAGATAATACTAGGTCAAGGGATTGACCTATTCCCCCTTCTGTCTTAACGGAGCTGTAAGCACTCCCAATGAGCTCGTTTGCAGGGCTTCACGCCTGCGTTTTCTATATAGTCAGTCTTCCTGGTGGGTTTTGCTAGCATGAAAACAAAGTAGGCTAGCTATATTGTCCAGGAAAGATAACGAGTCTCAAAGGCCTGTCACTATCTCAAAAGGGTTGTACAGGTGTGATTTCACATTCCCGGTAGAATCCAAATTTATGAATCAGTGACCCGCAGTTGTGCCTAGACCCCGGGCAATGAACTCTTCAGGTCCGGCTATTTTTTCTGGAGGGACAGGCTAAACACCAGTCCCCACGCCTAGTCACTCTTTTAGTCCCCATGCCTCTGTCAACCTGGGGAAGAGGGTCTACCAAGCCTTAAAGACCTCGGACCGTGGTCTTATCCACTACAACATGGGTAATCTAGCTTTGAATGGACATCCTTCAACATGAGTTTTGAACTGTGGCTGGTGCTGCCACATAGGAGAACTCATTTTCAGTGACAAGTCTTGTACACGATGGAAAATGGGGTATGTCAGCGTAATGACTTCTGCGCAATGGAGATTGGTCAGTCATAGACAGTGCAAGGATGTTGTGGTTGTGGAGGATTTCATGTTTTGTTGGAAGTTGACACTTACTATCAAAATTTTCACAGTGCGTAAGCTGGGTACAACCGAATACCCTATCACATAATGCATATGCATGTTGGTGAGCAGAGCTTCTGCAACGATGACGCGAAGCAACCTGTTCACAGAATGTGGTAAATTTGAGAGCAGTAAACGCCTGCAGGTTAAAGGGGTGGGAATTTGGCTACTCTCTCATTAACTGTGTTGATAAGTGTCAAGAGTGTGCTACGTTGGATGAGGTGGAAATCTCCAAGTTTAGCGGGTTCGTGCTCTCCCTCCTACCAATAGGACAAAGTCAGCATAATTTATACTGAAGGTTAGTATTTTGCAGATAGTAAGAAACGAAAATTTTAACAAGCTTAAAATTAGTTTTTACTATCCTAAAATACTTACCTTCAGTAGAACCCACCTATCCTCCCCGCTTCACGAACCTGCTGCTAACCGTGTGTTACAACGGTCAACCTGGGTAGTAAACCCAGAATATAAGGGAAGCGCTACTAGCGACCCTAGGGAGGATTAGCTAAACTAATCTTATGGAGATTTAAAACGGGGTGAGTTTTAAATTGCATTGGGCATTAAATAGCCAAATCAAAGTGATTTAAGCATATACTGAAGGTAAGTATTTTAGGATAGTAAAAACTAATTTTAAGCTTGTTAAAATTTTCGTTTTCTTCTTATAGGCCTATTAAAACGTTATTTTTAGCAGAAATTCAATTATCCGAATTTTTCGATTTTCCGAACCCCCACCAGTTCCAATTAGTTCGGATAATCGAGGTTCTACTGTATTAGTCTTATTACTCAACATTTGCTTTATCGAGAGTTAATCGTTTCAATTTTTAAAATATTCTCAAGATACTGTAATAACTTTTTGCAACCCTAAAATATTTGGGTTAAGACACATTCCTGAGACTGTAGTATATTAATTTAATTATTTACAAAACCATATGAAGTGGATTTGTGATGGTTGTATGCCTACTCGCTAGATGGTGTTACTAATCTGTGGTTTGCACTGGTTGCTGCACTTATGTGCGTGCATGTAGACCACATACACATGGGCAGAGATTTGTTGTGCTGCTGCAATGTTAATGATGTGCGTACCAAATTTCATGCTTTTTACTTCGATGTGCATGATTTTCTTGCATGTAATGTTTTGGTCGTCTGGAATAAATAGCCACGTTTTATAGAAAAGGGCACCCAATGATTTCTTTACTGATCTTTATAGGCCTCCACTGTCAGTTTTATGGTTAGCCATCGAAAGACTGTTCAATGGGCAATCACAACAACATGGCGTCCCCATGGGGTGATCATGATGGCAGGCAACATAATTGTCTCCCTATCACATTTACACACAGTTCCAAACTATCGTACACCTAGGTAACGTAAATGAGATACTCAAAATTTAAGATCTCTTCATTAAGACGTAAGGCTGAAGTAAGACAATGCCAACGATTTCACAGATAACAGTGCTAGTCCATCGTCTATTTCCATGATTCCTACATTACTTTGTTTCACAATACAATTTTTCTACTTACACAAACAATTTTTTATTCCTTAAAACAGCTGTTTTTGCCAGGTCCTGGAAAGTCTTTCGTACGACACGGGCGTGATGGTTCTGTTCGCCAACTTCAAACTCCATCATCCGCTGATCGCATATATTTAATGTGATTTCTTCTACCAGAAAGAGTATAATTGCACTGAAATGGAGAAAAATTTAGAGGGAAGCAACTTTTAAAATTCTGTCCATCCACACACACTAGTTTCATCAAATATTCAAGTTAAAAATCAGAAAACCAAAAAAATGAACCCATGACCTTTGAATCCAAAGGCCGAAGCCTTATTGCTAAGCCATAACTGACACGGCCAATTGAGTAAATAGGAATCGAGTAAAACAAAATGTTTATACTGTACGTATATGTGTGCATGTTAAACGCTGCCTATGGCCATTTCCTTTTTACTGAATTTTAGGCCGTGTCAGTATGGCTTATCGGTAAGACTTCAACATTTGGTTTCAAAGCTCATGGGTTCATTTCCCTGCTCAGGCAGTCTGACTTTAAGTCCTAAAGGTATCATAAATCGATTTGGATCCGTATGAATTTAACTGAACAGTTAGGTAAACCCACCAAACTATTGACCACAAAAATCAAAACTCACGAAAACTGACAAAAATTTGTAAAAATAAAAAAATGGCATGAATGCAAAAAATTAAATAAAGCAAACTGTATTTAACATGACCGTAATTTCTTCAATGAATTTGAGAACCAGTGAAAACACTGCTATCTGCTTTTTTCTGATGTTGCCGCAATATTGAACGGCTCTTCTCTGCCCACGTCCATGCAGGGCAAATGATTGTTGGCACTAGCAACTGCAGCAAAATGCGGCAGCAGGTGTACTCTGATCTCAAACCACCCAGAAAAGTTCTAGGATGGATAAAAGGTATACTGTGATGGTAAATAAACAGGGGTAGCGCCGCAAGGCACCAGTTGTTGTTGAATCAGGTGAAAATGGTAGATTGCTACGAACTGATCCGAAAATCAGACACCTGCATATGTCCAACTTTAATCCTGTCACAAACGCTAACTAGATTGCAGAGCATCTGAAAAGACTAATACAATGCATATTACTAATCTAATGCAACACATTAGATGCCTGGCTAGAACCAAAGACTAATCTTCTTTATTTAAAATGTCTGACACAAGAAGAGGAAATGAAGGTTCTGAATGGGTAAATTTGGCCAACACATGTTGCTTTAAAGAGGTTTTATTACTCGGGGCCCAGAACTTCCAGAAAGCAATAAAGAACTAAAAATCGTCGCTTTTAATTGAAAATCGGTCAAAGGTGGAGGTGCAGGGCTAAGGTACAGGTACAGGGGCTAAAAGGACTTTGCAACAACTGTGACGCTGTGCTTTTGCAAGAGACCTGGTTCCTTTCCAGTGAGCGGTCTATGTTAGGTGATATCCATCCGGAGTTCTGTGCTATTGGTGTCTCCCGCTGTGGATGATGCGCCGAAGATCTTGTTTGGTAGCGCGCATGGAGGGATGCTTGCGTTTTTAGTCTTTTACAGTCTGCTGTCAAAGTAGTACGGCAACGTTTGGTATTGTTGCCGAGTACCTTCCAGCGGATATCCCCATTAACAACCGGGAGTAGTTTGATGATTACGTGTGAAGATTGTAGTAGTAGTTAACTCTAAAGCTGTACCATGTACATTTATTATAGGTGATTGGAATACCAACGTGGAGTCAGCCCACCATGTTGAATTCAAGGACTTGTGCAGTGTTAACGGTCTGAATATTGTGGACTGTGAATGGCTAAGTGAAGACTCCTGAGTGTTTCACTACGTTAGCGATATTACAGAGTCAACATTCTGGATTGGTCATATTGTAGGGATAGGAGCTGCTGTTAATTGCATGAGAGGATGAGAAGTCCTTTAAGACGTATTCTCCATTCACCTTCCAGGTTGATCAATGTTGACATCTCTGGGCTCGAGACCTAGGGTCCATGTGTTGATTTAACAGGAAAGCAGAATTACCCCCAACTGACTCACAAGCATCTGTCTGTTCTCCAGGAGGTGGAATGCAGTGGGACTTGCGCAACACCTTCACAGCCAAGGAAGTAGTGAAGCTTAATGTAATTTTGGTCTCGGGAAGGTGTCTGGGTCTGAAGGACTTAAATGAGAGTACATTCGATTTGCCTGGTTTACAATCTACTAACTGCTGGATAGAGGGTTTGGTGCATGTGTGGAGCACTCCTGGATGCCGAAAGTGGTAATGAATGTCACCAACCTACCAGATCCAAAAAACAGGACAGAAAATTGATTGAAAGCAACAGCAGGCCAAGGTAGGCCAACCTAGTCTTTGTGTCTCCTTGATGCTAAGCAAAGCAAGGCATATGATGATACCACAGAGTTAATTGGTTGGTCCAGTTTAACCCTATACAAGCATAGCATTAGAATTCGGCCGTACAGCATTTAGTATTTGTTTCGTTCTTGCTGTACAGCATTGCTGGACACGTGTTGAGCCCGATAACTGGGCTGCTGGTGATGTTTACTTTAAAAACGGCAGCTCGTGATTCACTTGTACTGCTTAATGTGAAATAAACAAAATAATTGACTAATTGAATATCACCTAACAAATCAGCATCATTAGGTAACATTAAATCAGACGAACCAATCCTGTCCATTTTTCGCGTCATACTTTCATTCTCAAGGGTCAGCAATTTGCGAGCCATTCTACATGGCCGCCCATTGCACTCGTTATCGTCTAAGAGAATCGCACCTAAGTGATGTGAATTATTACGTATGGGCGAACAATTCAAAACCATCGCAAGAACCACGCCAATTGTACGTAACATTGTAAATATTGGATCCAGCTTTGTATATATAGGGGGCCATGCCGCTTGTTGTGCTTACCTTGTAAATATCGGAGGCCGTGGACGTTCTTTTCTTTTCAAGCAAGCAGACGAAAATGTAACCCGAGGACTCAATTTTCTTGACCATGCCTGATGTAGATTGTTGAAATACAATCGAAAACTTGCAAGATACTGACAGTATCCTGTTTTTGAACGTGAGCGTAATGAGTAATTTCCAAGATCGAAGTGATTCAACAGCGTTTCAAAGTAATTCAAGTAAGCCTAACGGTTTATTTTGTAAAACCATCAAAAAGGATTAACTCCTTACCTGCCGTTTAATTTTTATGTGTGCAGTCTATCTCCACAAAAGTAATGCTAACCTGGACAGGACTGGAACTAGCAACTTCAGGCACACGCCTCTACCAACTCAGCCACGGCCATCTCTAGAGTCGGCTTGTTAAGGGAACCTAGTATTGTAGTCGTTTCTTCATTGTTGGCCAACTCATGCATACTTTGGACTCCGTTTTTAATACTTAAACTTTGATCTTGTCTTTGGACGAGTTGGGCTCGTCTGTGGCAGGTAAGGGGTTAACTGATAAAAGCTGGAATGAAGAACCATTGTCGGGCTGACTGAGCAGGAGTAACAAAAGGGCAGTGTAGTACGGAGGTGTGGTGTCAAGACCATGCGGTGGGAAGGCTGTATGAAATAGCGTTTGGCGACGACGACAGGGAGCGATCGCCCTCTCGTCTTACAACAATTGTACGTAGAACTGAAAAGTACATTCAAAATTCAGTGTCGGCTACGGCAAAATAAGTTACTGATAGATTTATTTTCAAGCTACAACAACGACAAGGTAAAGAGAAAATACCTGGACGATGCCCCAAACGAAAAATGAGTTGGCTGCGCTATATCGGAATGATATAAGACGCGACGCCAGTGCACCAAGCGGTGGAAAAGCTAAACTCATTAGTTAGAACGAAATAATACATCAAAAGGGTGTTTAATTTTGTTTCTGGGCAATTTAAAGAGCAAATCGAAACAATTTAGAACATAATGAAGGTTAGTATTTTACAGATAATAAGAAATATTTGTATAATTATTATTTATACCATGGCTGTGACGTCACACTAACTCAACGCCATGCTAAATTTCCGTAGGTTAAATTCTGTTAACCGTGAGCGGAAGTGTGCGTCATCGCAAAAAGTGTGGGTTATCAAGTTACCCCACACTTTTGCTGATAACCCACACTTTTGCCGATAACTCAACACAAATATATTTGCCTCGTGTTTGTGCCAAAAGGTCCAGGATGAAAAATTTTACCCATAAAAAGATCTGTCTTGCTGGGAAATGTGTGATGTACGTACAGAGTAATAGATATCTGGGAAAAATCACCACAGAAAACCTGTGCAATGATGCAGACTTGCCAAGTGTCACACAAGTTTGGCACATGTGACAGTTTGTAACGAACAGCCTGCTGAAAGCCTACTGTGCCAGTCTGTATAATACATGTCCAGCTTGTGAATTGACTACAAAAAAAGCAAATACAAATACAAATTGAGCAAGCTTCGTGCGTGATATATATCGCTGTGAGACGGCTCCATGGATGCCCACATGGTCTCGTGCAAGCTAACTACTTGTCGAAAACAACTTATTTTCTGCAGCGCCTACCAGGAACAAGGCGGTTTGGGTTTTCTGCTTACAGATCCTTGCTTCTTACTATCTGTAAAATACTAACCTCTAGTATGTGCCAAATTCGTTTTCGATTTGCTTTTCTACCCGATTTTTTAAACCCCTTAAAAGTTTAAAACACCTGCAACACTTGCAATGCAATGAGGTTAGCCTATCTGCCACTTGGTGCGCAACAATCGTTGCCTCCAACAAGATCAGCGCCAGCCCAACAATGACACTTCGTTTTCGGGTATGGGACAAGGCAGACGTGTGCAATGGTTGCTCTGTTCTTTTTTGCTTTTCGCCAGGGAATCCGGCGTTTCGTGTTCCTTGCCCGAAATTTCATTTTGTTCGCGTCGGGGGATTTTCCCGAGTGTTCGTGTGAAAATAATGAAGCATTAAACCCTCAGGACATTCACCCTGCGGTTGCCAGTGGTGGCTATGTAGTTTCACCGGGTTTGGATGGATTTTGGGACGAAAATGAGGTGTTAGAAGTGCTGCACAAATGGTTGAAATTGGTCCGATGTCGCGTGCTTTTTGAAAAGAGAGAATAAAAATTATATATATAGGTTCGATTGAGTCTCCTTCTGGATCCAAAACACAGCTTGAACGTTGTCGGAATTTTTTATTACTGACCTAAATGCCCCACTTGTGTTTTGTTTGGCTTGGTGTACGGACGCTTCCGTTAGGCCTAATGTGGTTGGAGCCGGGAATGCTTCTTCATCGCTGGGCTGTCTTCCTTGCTGTCCATGTCTCCAGTTGACCCTGGTAATTTAAGATGTTTGCAGGCAGTTCGTGAGGCATAAAATGGATTTTTGATTTGAATGGATTTGTGCTGAAAGTTTGCCGTGCTGCAGGAGCAGATGATGGCATTTATTGCGCAGATGGCAACCGCCAAACGCCAATCGCCGGTCGTGCTCTTTTCTTTCCTCCATGGTCGTGCCATCGGTTGCCAGGCGAATGCTGCCATCTATCGTTGCGGAGGAGGAGCTTCGTTTGCGAAACCGAAACTGTTGTTGCTGGGAAGCTGGCTGTGGTGAGTTGAAAAAATTAGGCTGTTGGCACTGGGTCTGTGGCTGCACTACAACAGACGGTCGTGTCTGAACCGGAGCTGTTAGTGCGGGGCAATGTTGCAAGATGGAAGTGTGAGGGAAATGTAACAAAAAATTGAAAACTCCAAGGAGGGAGTTAGCCCCAAAAAGTCTCGTGGCGGGGAAAACGCAAAAAACGAGTCTCAGCCACTATGTTGAATTCCCATAGAGGGAAAAAAGACCCACACTCGGGGCGTGGCGAACACCACGAAGCCCGGAGTGGTGCACAAGTCTGATAGGCGCCGAAAAAGGCCGTACTCAGACTTCAATAGATCCTCATCGCCGGCGAATCTCATGTCTTCACGGAAGTTCTGGTGTTTGATTCTTCACAAGGAAGTCAAGGAAGGATGGATGTTCATGCCATCTCTCACCAGTGCAGCTAGCTCGCTCAGCCGAGCCGCTGAAGCCAGAGCTACCAAGAAAAAGGGTCCTCTGTGACAGTCGAAGCAACGGAGCTGAGCAAAGAGGTCCGTAAGGCGCCAACTCCAGACCGGCCAACACCAAGGGCAAGCTCCATTTGGGGAACACCTGTTAGGATTCGGTGTTGCATTCATAAACGCCCGGACCTGGCGTGAAACATGTTCACTGGCCATCTCTCACCAGAGCAGCCAGCTCGCTCTGCCGAGCTGCCGAAGCCAGAGCCACCAAGAATAGGGTCTACTGCGATAGCAGGAGCAACGAAGCCGAACAAAGAGGTTCGTAAGGTGCCAATTCCAAACTAGCCAACACCAACGGTAAGTTCCATCTGGGAAACAATTGCTTGATCCTTGGTCGTGCATTCACAAAGGCCCGAACCAGCCGTGATACATGTTCACTGGTCACCAGCTTCTTCCTTCCCAATGCCGACAAGACGGAGTTGATGGCTGAACGATATCCCTTAATGGCCGTCGGGGACAAGCCTTTGACAAATCGTTCTTCCAGGAAAGACGACAAAGCGGCTTCGGTCGGGCCCGTCAGATCAATTTCCACCTTCCGGCACCAGAAAACCAAATTTTCCACCGGGCGTCGTAGTTTTTTCTCGTCGAAGAACGCAAGCAACCCAACATCCGCTCCGAAAGGTTTTTTCAAGTGGAACGACAAAGCGGCTTCTGTAGGGTCCGTTGGATCACATCCCTTCTTCTGGCACCAAAAACGCCAAACCTTCCACCTGGCCTCACTGTTCTTCCTTGTCGAAGAATGGCGGCAACCCTACATCCCCTCCGAGGCCTCAGTGGTGAAACCCTCACCTTCCAAATTCCTTACCACAGTCTCCACTCGTGAACTCGGGACAAGGGTGGGTCGCTGCACCTCACTGCTGGGTCAGGATGGAGTCCGAGAGCAGTAGAGGAAGTTGGTCCTCCTTCGACAGTTCCACTAAGTAAGGAAACCATGACGCAGCTGGTCAGAGTGGTGCCACCAAAATGTATTCTCCCGGGAACTTGCGAAGATTGTTCCAAGACGCCTGCAGAAGCGAGAACGGGGGGAAACAGGTAGCTGACAGGCCTGCTCAGTCGATGGAGAGAGCGTCCGTGGCCCACATCATCGAGTCCGGAAACGGCGAGACAAAGTGTGGGAGTTGGCAGTTGTAGCATGCCGCAAACAGGCCCACCCAGGCTTCCCCCACATCAATAACGAGCTCTGGCACAGGCTGGGATCGAATCTTCATTCCGTTGTGCGAGTTCTCTAACGTGACAACTCGTCTGCTAGATTATGGAGCTTCCCTGCTACATGATGCAGACGCAGGTTGAGATGCAGGGCTTCGCGCAGTCGAAACAGCAAGGAGGTCTCTTCCATCATCAACCAAGAACAAGTCCCTCCTCCTATCATGACGTGAGCCACCGCCGTTGTGTTGTGCATCATAGCCATCCCCGCCTATCACCGTCTTCCCACGCAAACTCCTTCCTTGACCTGCACCGCCAGACGTTTTGCTCGCTTCCCCAGAACATTGATGTATAACTGGCATTCCTCATCTGACCCCACTCCCGCCGTCATGAGACCCTCGAAGTACGCCCCCCAGCTTGTGGAGGATGCGTCCGTGAAGAGAAGTCCAAACGGCGTTGGGTCCTGAATGGGCACTCCCCGGCAGGTGTTGAAGGGATCACCCTACCACAGAACTGTAAACTGTCCAGAGAAAACACATCCCACCAGGACGACGAGGTTATCACTCATGGTTCCTGAACAAATGCATCGGCCTGACCTTCCATTCCCCGAAAGGAACCAGCTCAGCGCAGGAATCGACGACACCTGTTACTGACACCAGATCCACTGACGTAATCTCGGTGGCTAGCTGCAACCTTTCCATCCGATCCAGTAACCTCTCTACCTGTTCCTGCGATGGCCAACCCGTGAACTCGACCGTATTGAACTGAGCGCCGCGGAACACAAACTGCCTGCACGGCACCAGCCTGGGCATTTCCAACTGGACACCTAGACCCAGAACCTTGAAGACACGTGGCCAATTGTCACCCGAGTACTTCCTCCGACTGATGGCGGAGCAACCAAACGCTGAAATAGGCATGGGCTACAATGTCCAAACAAGGTTCTACAAACACCCTTATGCATACAGTCACACACTTTGCCAACCACAGAGGGGAATACATCAAAATTTCGCATTCGGTACTGTACAGTGGCATTACGTAGCTGGCTACTTGCACCGGGCTTCTTTTTGTGTTCTTTTATAAAAGTTGTTTGGCATAGGGTAGTAAACCTACATTTGTAATTGTAATGTGGGTCAATTGGTGACCTGAATGGGAAATAAATAATATTATTAATGTTAGAACTCGAGTAGGCTACATAATGAAGGCTACTGTAAATACCAAACGTGAGGTGTAAAGATACACAAAATATCCACCAGGCACAGCATGTTTCAGCTTCAAAGCTATTCGACATATTTATTCTTTTAGTTCACAAATAACTTTGTATAAAAAAAAAAAAGACATTTTCTTCTTGCTTGTGGGGGAGATGATTTACTATTCGCAAGACAACATTTCAACATATACAAGCGCACCTTCATATCCATAGGTAATTAAAAGAATGTTTTTTTTGCATAACCTTAAATCGTGGATTAAATGCCTATGGGCTTATGCAAGTAATCTGACAAAAATAGGGGGTGGGCATTAAATCATTCATTATTAATTTTCTAACCCTTCGGGACATCAATCACAGAAAATTCAAAGCTTTTGAATAATCTCTGAAAGGCCAGTTTTCACATGACTTTTAATTGCTGTGAAGAAGGTAGGAGACTTAGAGGAGAGATGCCTTTGTGCAGGTGCTAGGAGCCAAAGAGTCCACTATTACCCCAGGGAGGGAGAAGGGGCCAGAAAGCATAGCAAGCAGTACTATATTTATGCACTGCATACAGCTTATAGTCAATTTTAGCGGTGGGCATTAACTCCACTATTTCACGATTTTGACCTTAAAAAGCATTTTAATGTAACGCTGAGAGCTACGAAGCCTCTTTTTTTTCTCATGCTGAAAACAGCGATCACCACCTTTGGGGCACATGCCCCACCCCCACGTAACCAACAATTGACATTTTTGAACCCAGTTTTCAACACGACATAGCCACAACTTTCCACGGGAACACAATTTGCAAAAACGATCGCAGAAAATAACTATGAACATTTTCCTCCACGTTTCAACAACCGGAAGTCACTGCCGACAACGCAGCTTCATTTGTATTTTCTTTTTTGTAATAAAACTTAGCGTAAATCATGTATTAAACGCCCAGTCAAAGCTAACTCCCACCCCTTAATGTAGCGGCGCTAACTGCCTGGTAAAGGTGCATTCAGTCTAGCACCGACATCTGGTGTACTCATCCGGCGTTGTTAAAGTAGTGACGGTGACCGTTTTGACTTTTGCGTAAAAATAGCCTGCTCTTTACTGACCCGATGTTGGGGGTAGGGAACTCTTATACCTGGGCATCTAAAATATCACTACAATAATTTATCTATAATTGCTGCAGTTGTAAAAACTTATTTTCTTTTTTGGCATAAAGCCACAGTTTAGTGTGTGTTAGGGGGCACACATGGTTAGACAGTTGCACTACCATATTATTCATATGCTTTGAAACATTCAATCTCGTTGCTTGCTGTTTTTATTTTGACTTGTTGTGGCACAGGCCATGTTACGACGAATTTTTATGAAAACTTCAACCACCTTTAGCTTGACTGCTTCAGATGCATGGGGGGTTTATAATATTAAACGTGTAAATAAACTAGTAACCGTTTAAGCTTATTTTATAAACGCAATTTCAATGTTTACTTATGAAAAACTACCGAACCGGCACTCTCGATTTTCGTAGTTACGATATTTTTATTTTTATGCTCACTTCAATTTATTGGCATCCCAGTAACGATCCCTAGTCCACGGCAATTCAATCCACAGTATCCTTCAGTCAAATAAATTCAGTTGTACAGCTTCTACAGTTAACGAAAAATCCGTTGGTTTTCAAATTCGCCTTCGTTTCCCCAGTTTCAAAAACAGCATGGGAATTCGTGTTCACAACCGGCAATGTATTTGCACTGCTCTACCTGCCGAACGACCCTCAGTTTATTTAAACTTGCCTTGCTTTTAACTAAAAGCTTTTGAAGCTCACTGAACTTGTTTCTGTAGTCCGATATAAATAATTATTTTAGATGCCCAGGCATAAGAGTTCCCTACCCTCAACATCGGGTCAGTAAAGAGCAGGCTATTTTTACGCTGAAGTCAAAACGGTCACCGTCACTACTTTAACAACGCCGGATGAGTACACCAGATGTCGGTGCTAGACTGAATGCACCTTTAACAGGCAGTTAGCGCCGCTACATTAAGGGGTGGGAGTTAAGCTTCAACTGGGCGTTTAATACATGATTTACGCTAAGTTTTATTACAAAAAAGAAAAGCGATTTCAGACAATAACGCATACAGTATTTTATGAGCTAATCCTTACTCAGGTGAATCGTAGATTTTCCATGCGGTTACAAGGCCATTACACAAACCTTTTAAGGCGTCATTGTCTGGAACCTAGAAAAAAAATAATAATAGTCACACAATAAAATCGATCTGAAATGGTCTCAATCCTTAGGTGCGGATGTTTTTCAAGACGAAAAGTTAAATTGTTCTTGCCTGTCTGGAATATTGCTTATTTTCCTCCGTATGTAACTAATGTCTGCTATATTCCAGAGCATGGATCTAGGCATTTTTAGACGAAAAGTTATTGGAAAATGTTAAAATTTCCCCCTTTCTTACGCCAGGATGGGGTTAAATCATTAGAATCCCTGAATACCTACCAATGAAAAATATGCACCTTTTTTAATTTTTTGACGAAGTTTCCTGACTAAATTTAAAATCTGTGATGCTTACCATCAACAGACCATGTTTCCTCGCACCTCGTGCATGCGTAACAAACATCATCTTGAATTGTCAGAGCGCACTGGCGGCGCAAACAATGAGGGGAGAAAGGGTGGCTAACTGGGTACGAGTAGGTATTCAGGGGTTAAACCTGATTTACCCCATTCAGGCTGAGGAAAGGGGAAATCTACAGTTTTTATTCCAGAATACTTTATTGAATACCGGTAATCGGCAACTACAATGGCAATAATCAGTCATTATAAACTATGGTAGCACAAAAACCACCAAGAGGACACAAATAGTACCAGTCTCTTAAATTTTCGAAGAAACTCCTTTCTTCTTCATTAGTAGCCACAACGAAAAAACAGAAAATTAGCCACTGATCACAACGGGTAAACTGCCACTGTTTGCTGACGTAGCTCCCATTAGGTGTCCAGCTTTGAGCCCTTATTAGCATGACGAAATTGTTTTATCTGCCCATATGTTGGGCCTGTGATGTTCGTGAAGGAGACGTTCTGTAAAGTACACCTTTTTATTTCCAAAGACTCAAGTGATCGTATTCGAACGGAGCAGCACTGTGGTTCCTTCCCATGTAATTTTGTGCTTGAAGTCCTTTGAGTGCTGGGCAATATCGTTCAGTTTTTCACCTCTCCTGGTTGTCCCCAACATGCTCTTGTACTCTCGCTTCGAGCTTGCGTTTGGTCTCACCAATGTAAACGTAGTTGAACTCTGCGCAAGGAATCTTGTAAATGACATTGCTTTGTGAACTCACATCAACCAGGGGCCCTACGGCTGTAGATGCCGGTGGTTGGGGGGGGGGGGGGACAACTGGTTTTCAAGGTTGAATTCTGTGTACGTGATTTCTAATGGATAACGGAGAGTTGGATTGGATGTTATACAACAGAAACGGTTCTGGTAACAGGAGGTTGAGTGGGAGTGGAAGTAGAAGCTGCGGGGGGGGGAGGGGCAAAACGAGGTGTTCCAGTCTTCAAAGACACCCCAAGAAAACGACTGGAACACCTCAAGTTTGCCTCCCCCCCCCCCATCCCCAACTTCCACTTCCACTTCCACTCAACCTCCTGTGACAACCATCCCTGTCATACATCCAACTCCAACTCACCATTATCCTACTAGAAATCGCATAAACAGAATTGAACCTCCAAAATCAGTGGCGTTCCCCCCTTAACATTTACACCCTTAGAACCCCCGGAAGATGTAAGCTCACAAAGCAAAGTTGTCTACAAGATTCCTTGCACAGGGTGCAAACTGTGTTTTCATTGGCGAAACCAAACGCAAGCTCAAAGTGAGAACATAAGAGGACGTGGGGGCAACCAGGAGAGGTGAAAAATTGAACGATATTGCAAAGCACTCACAGAACTTTAAGTACATGTGAAGATCCACAGTGCTGCTCCGTTCCTACACGAAACAAATGGCCCACTTAAGAGCAGTTTATTTTTTGGCAATAAAAAGGTTTACTTTACAGAACACCCCCCCACCCCTCATGAACAACACAGGCCCAACACATTGGCAGATAAACAATTTCATCACTTAATATGGGCGCACTTAATATGGACGCCCAATGGGAACTACCTCAGCAAGCCGCGGCAGTTGACCCATAGAGATCAGTGGTTGAGCGTGAAATTGAATCTTAACGCATCTGTACATTTTTCTTCTAACAATGATGGCTAGTAGTTTTTGCGTTAACGTAGTTCACAGCCTGGCTTCCCTACATGGGACTGCATACACAATCTTGGCAAGGGATCAAATTTCGGAGAAACTAAACGAAAGCTAGAATTAAGACTTTTAGAACACATAAAAGCCATCATTGGAATTGCCCAGCACCATAAGAAAACTAATCACAAAATCGCGTGGTAAAATCTATAATTCTTCACTCCAATTCTACACACGAATCCTGTCCGTGATTAAAAGTTTCTCACGCAGTCAGGTTTAAAATTATTTAAACTTCCATTCCAAACAGGTCAGTACCAAACTGTCTGGGACTAGACATGCGGGTGGGGCCTAGGGGTGTGCAAACCTCAAAAAATTTGCGCAGAGCCAAGCTCTGACTCGACCCTTCTTACAAAAACTTGAATGTTTCAAGTATTTCGAGTTTGTCATGTGAAGCGTAGCAGAAATCAATAAAACTAATTATTAATTAATTAAAAAAATCATCTTACATTCTTACGTGTTAAAGAGTTAATTAGTTTTGAATTTACACTTTTAGCCTACGATCGAAACGTAGCGAGGGTTGATCAGATATTTGAATGCGTGTTCTGTGGCAAACACTGGGCTTGAGATTACTTGTGCAGACTCGTTCTAGGGATGTCATGCACGGTTTTGAGGTGGAAGCTAAAAAAAAAAAAAACAACGATACGAACGCGAAAGCTGGAATGGTTTCGAGTATTGAGTTTGGCACCCAGAATTTCACGAGCAGGGCAAACCTTCCACCAGAACTAAACCCAGGAATCTCTCATTTCAGACACACTTTTTATTAGAATCAGGGCTGTTAATTTCGTAATTTACAGCTCATTAAATTAATCATTAGATTTTTCATAAATTTGCCTCTTAATTAAGGAACAGGACGTTAATATTGACTTATTTTACATGTCAATGATATGCAGTAGATGAGAGTCGCAGACAATTTACATGACGAGTTAATTTCAATCTTCTTTCGTTCTCGAGTTTCATTCAGCCTTTCAAACAGGTAGTTAGAAATTCAGCGTGCAAAGGGTTAAGCTTCATTTTGGTCTACAGTCGACTAAACAGTTGGTGTAGGCTTTTAATTCTGAGAAATACTGAAGAAATCAGTGCAGTATTGGGTGCCAAATACCAAGATTTTGATGGTTAGAGCATGAGGTTACAGCACTTATTTACAGTTTGGTTTTGCATTACACCCAGACTTTTTGCACTCCAACTGACTGTGGGATGTAAATTTGCACCTGCCTTAAAAGTTGGAAATTCGATTCCCACGACCTCAGAGGACTTTATGTAAAGCATCTGACTTATCAAACGTGTGCTACATGATCCATTTAAGGGCAAGCTCTATAAAAGTATGGAAACCCAACATAAAATCTGAGTCGAACAAACAAACTTTCTGTTGCCTACACCCACCCCTCCCAAACTAATTTGTGAACTGCCAGATATCATTGTTTATTAAAAGATTCACAAACACAGTCCTCAATTTTTCAGTGATTACTTACATGGTCTTCAACATTTTCAATGCCAAGCTCACGAAGAATGAATCTATAAGAAAAAAATCCTTGTGAGTTAGTTACTGTGTGCAGCAAATCTTAACAGTCAGGGTAGAAAGATGATTAATACGACATTTGAGTACAGGGAACACACTCACAGGTACAGCGATAACATCAATCTTGTAAACATACAAAAATAAAACGATACGGCCAAACAATAAATCTTTTGGGTCTGCGGCCCACGCGGGTCTAGAAAACGTGTGCATATCAACCCTTTACAATTTCCTATTGCGGTTTTTTTATAAACTCACCAAACAATTGACCAATTCCAATGTTCAAATGCACCATTTTATTCGTTTTTACAAGAATTTTCAAATGATGCTAACTTCAAGTCATTCCTTAAACTGTTCTAAACTGTACCTTCTTTCCTCAGGTACCCAACCACAGTGGTGCTGTCCAAATGTACAGTATGGTGATTCATGGCCAACAATAAAAGTGAAAAATATTTCTCTCCACAAGGCTGCCTTTGTTCCATTTTGCAATAGGACCACCTTACCAAAAAATGAGTAAACTTGAAGTATATTTCCTATAATTTAACAGTTTCCTATATTGTCTGTTTTATGTTATTTTTCATACCAAACTACCAAACCAGTCCACCACGGTGATAAAATAACATTTCTTTTTATGTGAACATTTTCTACAAGTACCGTAAATCGCCTATTAAACGCCTATGGGCGACTAAAATTAATTCGATAAAAAAGTGGAGGGGCGTTAACAAGGCTAAAACAAGATTTCTGACCTTAACGTATTTTTGGGGGTGGCCGTTTAGGCCTAAATCCATCATGGTAAAGTTGATTATTCATGTGCGTGATCTGGGTCCAATCTAGCATTAACACAATCTTTTTTTTAGTGAATCGTAAAATTGACTAAAAGCTTATCAAAATCAATGTTTTAACCCTTTAAATCTTGGTTGTTCTGCAGCAAAATTAATGAAATCAACATTTAATCTAACACGATTCACGGGAGCATTTGTAATCACGTTAAAGTCGGCAATATTAGGCCTACACAATTGATCATTGATGTGCGTAATATGGCTTCAGCCTAGCGAAAACGCTATACCTTTTTCTCATTTATTCTCAAATTTAGTTTATTACATCCTCCTCCTTCCAATATCTAGACACACGCTAGTGTGTCGCGCCATGTTAGGCAACAAACATCACAACAAACATCTCATCAATTCAATTGTTGAGGTTGTAAACCATTGTAGCGCGACGCCATAGCGTCAGTGTCTTATAGATATCTTGAAGCATAGTTGGGCACATTTCAGGTAGTTGGGGAAAAATAATAATACGATACAAAAGCTTAAATTGTGTTGAAATTGTGTGTCGAGAGCAATGATCCAACCTGACAAAAATTAACTCGTGTAGGAATGCCAGCTAAGCTGCTTTCAATGCAAAATCTGACCCTCAATAACGTTGTAGATGTGTTACTAGCTAGCTAGCTAGTCCACTCATCCCCATGTTAATTTCCATAGGGTGATTATCCATCGATACCAAAATAACGGGAAGGCTTCGTTATGAAATTGGGTGAATGGGTGCAGTACAATACGAACTGCGTACCTTTTATGGTTTGGAGCTTGGGGGCTTAACGGGAATGGCGTGGGAGGGCGCGTAAGTACAAAAAATATTGTCATAACCATTGTTAGTATTGCCGGCATCGTCTCTCATTGGACCGCCAAAGTTGGGATACTGACGTACGTGCCTAGACACACACTAGTGCATCACGATAAATCTAAACAACGTTGCATAGAAATTGTATTCACGTCCAATTCACGAAAAATAAACCAACTGTAAAAACAAAACAAAATAAACAAAGCCAAAAACTGGTAAAGAGGCCACTAAGTTGAGAGTGGTACGGCCTTTCAAAGGAGTGATATCAAAACACCAAAACTAACTAAATAAAACAAATCACAACAAAATTAAAACCAAACCAAAAACC
This sequence comes from Lithobius niger, assembly GCA_023313725.1. Taxonomy (NCBI): domain Eukaryota; kingdom Metazoa; phylum Arthropoda; class Chilopoda; order Lithobiomorpha; family Lithobiidae; genus Lithobius; species Lithobius niger. The sequence goes on along the minus strand of JAHWFP010185414.1, from coordinate 75,551 downwards.
CATAAAGAGGTGACTAAGTTGAGAATGGTTCACCCTATATGCAAAAGGTAGTAGCAAATTGTTGAAAACCAATTTCTTGTTGACGTGGCACTTTATAGTACACATTGCACGACAGTGGAGTTGAGCCAATACACAATTAAAAAAAAAAAAAAGGAGTGATTTCATATCAAAAACCAAAACTGGTAAAAGGGGCCGTCAAGTTCCGAATGGTTCGGCCCTTCAAATGAGTGATATCAACACACCAAAACATTCGCCAACTTAATCATACTGAATAATACTTTGGACGTTAAATGAAAACGAAAATTTTAACATAGGTTAAAATTAGTTTTTACTATCCTAAAATACTCACCTTCAGTAATTCATGCTAAAATCGCTTATTTTGGCTTATCATTGCCCAAAAGCAAAAATAAAATCTATTTTTGTCGTCTCCGTGAGTTTTTCCCTCTGCCCGCCAGGCGCGCGACTGTGTCTACACACAGATGCGGCCGCCATCTTGGCTAATCCTCACATTAGCTTATTGAACCTTTCTGTTCAGCGATTGCGGGGTGGCGGGGGGGTTTACATTACTTAAGGTGAGTATTTTAGGATAGTAAAAACTAATTTTAAGCTATGTTAAAATTTTCGTTTCTTACTATCTGCAAAATACTGACCTTCAGTAATTCATGCTGACTTTGTCGCCCTGGCGGCGGGCGCTGAACACATCCTGAAAACTTTACATTATAAGAAACACAATTATTCACCCTGTTACTAGAAAAATGGTCGCACCAGTTACCCACCTTTTAGAGTGTGTGCGTCCTTTTCTCTCTTCATTTTCCGCCATTCCCGTGACCGCCTCCACCTCGGTGTTGGCTGTCCATTGTGTTTGGTGACTTGAGCCTGTGTGCTAGTTTTCCTGCTTGTGGTTTGTTTCCACTGTGATCCACCTCCACGTTTCCTCACTGGTTGAGCCTCTGTCCAGCCACCACGTGTTCTCTGATCACTGCGGCACCACTTTCCCTACTAGTGTCACGTAGGTAGTGGCTCACGAAGGTGTTCCGGTTGTTCCATGCGCAAGCTGCCACCACCTCGTCTAGCGGCGTCCCACAGCCGTATGCCCAAGATGCTGCGAGGGCCCTTAGTTCATGGGCTCTTATGTTGCGAGGAAGATCCGCGCAGTCCGCTCCCAACTCGTAGGCCCTCCGAATTACCGCGCAAATCCATTTTCCCAATTTGAATGGCGTCACTGCTTTGTTGACCGCTCTGTCAAGCGCTTCGTCCACCTGCAGGAACAAAGGCGCTGGGCTTGTATCCTCTTCCGCTGGTGCCCCTTCCTCCGTCCGGACCAAGTAGTGGCGAAGTGCTCGGATTGGGCATTGTAACCTTTCTTGTCACCTGTGTGAACCAACGGGCCTAGGGCAAGGATCGTGACCAGTCTAGGAGCCACATCCGGTCTCGAGTTCTTTGCCGTGAAGTGTGCCGGGAATGACAGAGAAACCTTGGACCAGTTCCTGGCGAAACGAATATGGTTCGGCCCCCTAGAAAAAGCCGCCACCTCACTCTGCCTCGCTGCCGAAGCTAGTGCTATCAGAAACACCGTCTCTTGGGTAAGGTGTAACAAAGACGCCTTCCGAAGTGGTTCGTACGGCGGACCCGACAGGCTCTTGAGGACCAACGGGAGGTTCCACTTGGGAAACAGTGTTCGAGTCCGCGGTCTCGCTTGGTCAAAACCAAGCATGACTTTCGACAGCAGTTGGTTTTCCACCGCTTCCTTGTGCCCCAGGCATGACAACACAGAATTAATCGCTGACCTGTAACCCTTGATGGCGACGGCGCTAATCCTTTATGGAAAAGACCTTCCAAAAAATCCGCAATGTTGAACTCGGACGGTCTACACGGGTCGACGTCCTTGTCCGAGCACCAACCGTACCACTTCTTCCATTTCGATTCATAGTTCCTACGCGTCGATTCTTTTAGACCGACTATGATCCTTTCTGCCACCTCCACGGAGCATCCTTTCTTCGTATGGTTTGTCCTTAAAGTAGCCACCCGTGAAGATGAAGAATTCCAGGATTCTGATGGAAGGTTTGTCCTCTGTGCTGTGATAGCATTCTCTCCGTGATCGGTAAGGGGACTGGTTCCTCTCTCTTGAGTTCGAGTATGTCTGGGAACCAGGGTGCCGCTGGGCAGAAAGGTGCCACCACAATGAATGTCCCGTCTGGCTCCCTGATCTTGTTGATCACAGTCTGAAGCATCGAAAAAGGTGGGAATGCGTATGCAAACATTTTCCCCCACGGAATGGACAGCGCGTCGGTCGTCCACGCCTATGGGTCTGGAAATGGGGAGACGTATGCTGACAATTGGTGGTTGAACCGCGTTGCAAAAAGGTCCACCACTGGTTGACCCCATTTCTCGAACAATGCCTTGCAAATCTTCTTGTCGAGCATCCATACCGTGGTCGGGATTGTCTTGGCCCTCGACAGCTCGTCCGCCCAAACGTTCAGCTTCCCCGCTATGTGTCTGGGCACTAGTGTGATGTTGTTTTGTTCGCAGAATATCAAAAGTGACGTCGTTTCTTCCATCAAGGCTCTCGAGTGCGTGCCTCCTCCCTTGCGCACATAGGCTACCGCTGTCGAGTTGTCCGACATCACCCCAATGACTTTGTGAGCTACGACATCTTTCCACTCGTGAAGGGCGTAACGTGTTATTTTAGGTAATCTAATGACTACAAAAATATGGAGTTGCCAAA